>PVHX01013048.1:0-56463 GCA_004024805.1 Geosciurus inauris | reverse complement strand
GACTTTTACATCTTTGAATGTATGAGCTTAATGCAATGAACTTTCCTCTTAGCACTGCCTTCATAGTGTCCCAGAGATTTTGGTATGTTGTATCGGAGTTCTCATTTACCTCCAAGAATTTTTTTATCTCTTCCCTGATGTCTTCTGTTACCCATGCATTGTTCAATAGCAAATTATTGAGTTTCCAGGTGTTGTAGTGTCTTCTTTTTTTTAAACTGTCATTAATTTCTAGTTTCAGTCCATTATGGTCAGATAGAATACAGGGTAGTATCTCTATTTTTTTTTGTATTTGCTAAGATTTGCTTTGTGGCATAGCATATGATCTATTTTGGAGAAGGATTCATGAGCTGCTGAGAAAAACGTATATTTCCTTGTTGATGGATGGAATATTCTATATATATCAGTTAAGTCTAGACCATTGATTTTTCTATTAAGCCTTGTAGATTCTTTGTTTAGTTTTTGTTTGGAAGATCTTTCCAGTGGTGAGAGAGTTGTGTTAAAGTCGCCCAATACTATTGTGTTGGGATCTATTTGGTTCTTGAATTTGAGAAGGGTTTCTTTGACGAACATGGCTGCCCCATTGTTTGGTGCATAGATATTTAAGATTGTATGTCTTGTTGATGTATGATTCCCTTGAGCAGTATGAAATGACCTTCTTTATCCCTTTTCACTAACTTTGGTTTGAAGTCTACTTTATCTGAAATGAGGATGGAAACTCTTGCTTGTTTATACAGTCCATATGAGTGATAAATTTTTTTCCATCCTTTCACCTTCAATCTGTGAGTATCTCTTTCTATGAGATGAGTCTCTTGGAGGCAGCATATTGTTGGGTCTTTTTTTTTAATCCAATCTGCCAATCTGTGTCTTTTAATTGCTGACATTCAATGTTATTATGGAGACATGGTTTGTATTTCCTGACATTTTGGGTTGTTCTTAGTTTTTAACTTGACTGGGTTTCTCCTTTGATTGGCCTTTAGTGTAGTTCTTCCCTCTGCAAGTTTTCATTATTGTTTTTTATTTCCTCCTCATGGAATATTTTGCCAAGAATGTTCTGTAGTGCTGGTTTTCTTGCTGTGAATTCTTTTAATTTTTGTTTATCTTGGAAGTTTTTTATTTCATCTTCAAATCTGAAACTTAATTTTGCTGGATATAAGATTCTTGGTTGGCATCTGCTGTCTTTTAGCACTTGGTATAGCATCTGCTGTCTTTTAGCACTTGGTATATTCTTTGCCATGATCTTCTTGCTCTCAGGGTCTGGGTTGAGAAGTCTGTAGTGATCCTAATTGGCTTCCCCCTATATGTAATCTGATTCCTTTCTCTTGTGGCTTTTAAAATTCTCTCCTTGTTCTGAATGTTAGGCACATTATGATGTGCCTTGGTGTAGTTCTGTTGTGATTTTGAACATTTGGTGTCTGGTAAGCCTCTTGAATTTGATTATCCAATTCATTCTTCATATTTGGAAAGTTTTCTGATATTATTTCATTGAATAGGTTGCTCATTCCTTTGGTTTGGAGTTCTATGCCTTCTTCTATCCCAATAATTCTCAAGTTTGTTCTTTTAATGTTGTACCAAAGCTCTTGGATGTTCTGTTCATGGCATTTACCATCTTCACTGTGTGGTCAACTCTGTTCTCTGGGTTAAATATTTTGTCTTCAGTATCTGAGGTTCTGTCTTCCAAGTGATCTAATCTTCTGGTGATGCTTTCTATTGAGTTTTTGATTTGGTTTATTGTTTCTTTCATTACAAGGATTTCTGTTTGGTTCCTTTTCAGAATCTCTATCTCCTTATTGAAGTGATTTTTTACTTCCAGTATTTGCCTGTGTATCTCTTTATTGAAGTGATCTTTTACTTCCTGTATTTGCCTATGAGTCTCCTTATCAAAGTGATCTATTGCTGACTGGGTTTGCTCTCTTATATCATTCTTTAAGTCACCAACCATTTTAATTATGTACATCCTGAATTCCTGTTCTGTCATTCCTCCTGCTGTACAGACCATGGATTCTAGTAGTGTAGTATCTTGGTTTGTTTGAGTCACTTTATTTCCTTGTTTTCTCATGATGTTTGTGTGTCTTTCCTTCTAGCTCTGCTGATCCAAGGTGTTACAGTTTTAACTCCTATATGGTTATAGTTTCCCTCAAGGGTTTCGTTACCTCTCCTTTAAAGGGGAGATCGATATTGATTGATCTCAATACAAGCAGTATATGATTTCAAACCAAGTAGCTCCTAACAGCTCCCAAATACATTTACAATTTAGTCATGATATACAACAATTATGTGTTCCTTTACAATCTATTATGTAACCAATAAATTTGCACAAGGGTCTATAGTATCTTTTGGTAGGCTAGGGAAACTTGAGGGTGGGTGTAGGACGGAATGTTGGGTTAGTAGGAAGTGAGGATATGGTTATTAAATCTTAGAGAGCATAAAAAAGGAATCCAAGAGGAGTTGGCTGCTACTAGAAAGAGTGACATATAGTTGAGAAAGACCTGTAAGGAGGAAGAAAAGAATATGGCGGGGAGAGATGATAGCTAGACAAATAAAACCTATGCACTTGGAATTTATAAGACTATATAATACCACTCTAGTCTACAGTTCAGAAATCCCAATCTACCATATCCCACTGAATAGCAGATATTTGATGTCACATCTGTTGAGGTTTAGATGGTAGGAGAAGAGCGAGAGAGAAAAGAGGGAAGGAAAAAGAAAGAAGGGAAAGAAGAAGAGAGCAGAGAAATAAAACAAAAATATTAAACAATAGAACTATTAGGTGAAAAAGATAAAGTATAGAATTAAAAATAAGCATAAAAAAATGTAAAAAGTCTCAGTGTAAATACACAGGTATGGTTCCTTTCACCTCCAGTAGGTGGCATTGTCCGTTGTTTGCTGGACTTTCCTGGCTGGTATCCTTGGTGCTGGTCCCAGGCCAGAGTGAAACTCTGGGCTGCTGGTGGAGTCGCTGTTCCACCGTGGCCAAGGTTTGTTCCCAGGTGTTCACCTGCGCCCCATGGTGTGTAGGAAGTTCCGCCGTGTTAGAAGGTGGTCCACAAAGAACAATAGGCCCGGGCTGGGGTTCTGCTCAGGAGACAGTCGGTCCACAGTAGCAACTGCTAGCAGTCTCTCGCGGTTGGGTGGGCGTTAGGGCCAGGCACCCTGTGCAGAAGCAGGCCCGGCACGCCCGGGGTAAACTCCAGGCTGGAGCCCTGGGCCGGATCCCCCACCACAACTGCACTTCGCTGGTCGGCGCCAAAGTCACGCCGCGGCAGCTCCCGCTGCCTCCCGGTGGCCCTGCGCTCACACACGCGAATGTGACTCTTTCGTGGGGCGGTGAGCTGCAGAGAGCTGCCAAGAAGCTGGTTGGAAAAAGGCACCCCGCTACTTCCAGTCTCGGTCTCGGAGAGCCTGAGCCCTGGGCCGAGGCCCGGGCTGCAACTGCGTTTCTCTGGCCAGCGCCGAAGTCATGCCTCCTGGCTACCACTGCCTCCCGGTGATCCTGTACTCACACATACACGAGCAAAATTCCTGCGTGGGATGTTGAGCCGCAGAATGATGCCAGGAAGCTGGCTGGAAAACAGCGCTTCCACCACTTCCAGCCTTGGTCCCTGAGAGCCTAGCGCAGAGTGGACTGTCTAGGCCGCCATCTTGGAACCGCTTCCACCTCTGTTTAAATGAGAACACATGCATGAAACTATGCATTAGCCAGCTTTCTGTTGCTATGACAAAATACTAGAGATAAATGACTTTAAAAGAGGAAAGGTTATTAGACAAAGGGGAATGAAGGGAAGGGAGAAGGATAGGAAAAGAGACAGAGGGATGAATAATTTGTCTATGTACATATATGAATACACCATATGTACATCCTTAAGAATGGGGTACAAATTAGAATAATATATATTTTATGCTTGTGTAATTATATCAAAATGAATTCTACTGTCATGTATAACTAAAAATAAAGAAATTTTAAAAATGGAGAAAATGTTTATTTTGGCTCATGGCTTCAGAGATTTCAGTCTGTGGTCAATTGGTCCTGTTGAACTGGGCCTGTGGTGGTGCAGCACATCATGGCAGTAGTGCCTGATAGAGAAAGTTGCTCACCTCACTGTGGTCAGGACGTGAAACAGAAATACAGGAAGTAGTTTGGGTCTCTTCAAGGACATCCCCCTAATGAGCTAAGTTCTTTCCATTAGTCCCCAATTCTTAAAGATTCCACAGCCTCCCAAAAGCACCCCAGGTTTGGGACAACAGTTTGTAATACATGGGCTTTTAGGGAGACACTTAAGATCCAATCCATAGCAAACTGCTCTGTTTGTTATGGAACAGAAATAAGGGATTATCATGACTGGTTTAGTTCTGTTGCAATTTACTCTAAAACTTTCCCTTTGACCTCTAAGCCCACCTGCTTCCTTTTCTGTTTTGTAAAAGAAGAAATCAAGATCCTGAGAGGTTAAGGGATTTTCTTAAAGCTACACAAGGGCCAGAGTCACTGTGGAGTGGGCCAGATTCTGGACTAAAGTTCTGTCCTCATTCTCCAAATGGCTTTTTCGAAATTTTATTTAATGACAGGGAATTAAGTATTCCTGTGGGGGTCCTGGAAGTAATCCCCTGTGGACACTAAGGGGACTCTACTGTATCTCTTCAAAGAGTAATTTTTACATTTGTATGTCATATTCAACTTCTTTTTTTTTTAAAATTCTGTAAGAAGAGCAGGAAAATACTCATGAGAGTTCAATTTGTTTTTCCCTGCAAATATTTTTCAAAATCTTCCTTTTACTTTTGACTGCAGCTTTTTCTTTTTGCCGTATATATTATATATAAATATATATTATATATCTAAAAATATAATATATATATTTTACCATATTGAAAACCAATTGTCATGTGCTTCAAGATGCCTTTTTCTCTAGAATTCAACCTGATGTACACCCAGGACCTAGGGGTTTCCTTGGATGTTGGACTTTCAGTTTTAAAGCCAGGATAGTTCAGGGCAGTCAGGAGGAACTGATAACCCCTTAAGTGAAGAAAGGCTATCTGTCCAACCCAGGCATGTCCTTGTTCCTTCTGCCCCTGCTTAAAGGCTTAAAGGTTCCAGTGGGTGGATTGGGTCCTTGTCATCATACATAATTCCTATCCACTAAAAAAACTAAGAAAACATCTCTGTGTGGCAAATAGTTACTTTTCCCTTAATCTGGACAGAATTTCTTGTTTCCGTGTTCTCCAGGTAGTCAGGTGTGCATCCCAAACAAATGTTCTTTCTGTTTCTTGTTGCTGTGGACATTTCTACTGGCCATCTCCTCAGTCTGCAATGATCTGCCTTCAAATTTGTTGCTCACATCATCCAGATCCTCCTCAAGTGTCACTTCGTTGGCGTGTTCTTCAATGACTGTCCCATCCAACCTTGCAGTTCCTTTTAACCTGTTTCACTGGGTTTTGATTGTACTCATTGTCTGTGTTCCCACCTTCCTGTGGGCTCCTGTGGGCAGGGCTTGGTCTCTTTTGTTCAACACTGTATGTCTGGTGTCCACTGCAGTGCCTGATACAGGGTAGACACTTGGCATCTGAATCAATAAGTAAATGTATGCACCTGCTGTTTTCCATCCTGGTTGTGTCTGTGTATATTTTTCTCAGCTGCCTATATGGAAAGGTATTTTTTCCTATTCTTTTTAGTGTAAATAATAACTTTCAAATTTGGTCGGGGATGGTTAATTTTATGTCAACTATGCCATAAGCTCCCAGAATAAACATTATTTCTAATGTATCTGTGGGAGTGTTTCTGGACAAGATTAGTATTTGAATCAGTGGGCTCAGCAAAATAGATGGCCCAAGTGAGCAGGCATCGCCAAGTCTGAATAGAATAAAAAGGCAGAGGAAGGAGAGATTCATACACTTTTCTTCCTACCTGTCTGCTTGAGCTGGACGTCTCATCTCATCTTCTCCAGCCTTTAGACTGGGATTTACTCCATCAGCTCTCATGCTTCTCATTCTTTGGACTTGGGCTAAAGCTACACTATGACTTTCCTGAGTCTATAGCTTATAGATGGGAGACCATGCAACTTCTCAGCCTCCACAATCATGTGAGCCAATTCCCCATAATAAATCTCTCTCTCTCTCTTTCTGTGTGTGTGTATATGTTGTAGTTTTGGATATGAGGTGTCACCCAAAAATCTCCTGTGTTAATGCAGAAGGTGAAATGATTCAATTATGAGAGGTGTACCCTAATCAGTGAATTAATCCATTTAATGGATCAATAATTTAAATGATTACTGGGTGGTAAGTGTAGGTAGGTGGGACATGTTTGGAGGAAATGGGTCATTGGGGGCATGCCTTGGGAATTATATATTTTGTCCCTTGTTTCTCCTGCTCTCTCTCTCTCTCTGCTTCCTGGCTACTATGAGGTGAGCTACTTTCTCCTGCCATGATGTTCCATCTAGCATTGGACCCAGAATGATAGAGTCAGCTGACCATAGACGAATTTCTGAAACCATGAGCCAAAATAAACTTTTCTTCCTCTAAGTTGCTCATGTCAGGTATTTTGGTTACAGTGAAGAAAACTTAACTAACACTGTGTGTTTGTGTGTGTGTGTGTGTGTGTGTGTGTGTGTGTGGTCTGTTTTGTTTTCTACTGCAGAGGCAGTGCCTGGTATAGGGTAGGCACTCAACAAGTTTGTTTCATCAGTGAGTAAATGCATACACCTGCTGGTTTCTCTTTCTGTTATGTCTATGAATGTTTTCTATTAGTTTTGCTTCTCTGGGAAAACCTGAATAATACAAGATCCAAGCTGAGAATGAGTTTTTCTTTGAACAGAAGCCTTAACAGACCCATAGGTTCTTGATGACACCATTTATATATCTCAGTGTTATTTATGTTTAACTATTTCATTCCTAGTACTATGTGACTTTGGTTATATTTAAGAGGTTATTTCATGTAGGCATGCAGCTTTGACCTTCATATCTTCAGGGGAGGAGGAATTGGGCAGCTTCTCCAGCTCCAGCTCATTGTTCCTCTCCCCACAGCAGAGTTGAAGGGATCTTGTCTGGTCTCTGACAGTCACTGCAGCTCACGGACAAAGTTCATATAATATGGAACACTCTGGGAAATTCTCAGGCAAGGTGCCTGGGAAACAGATTAAAAACAAACATACAAAAACACACCAGTTAAATTGGAAAATAATCAGTTTAGGCTGACTTTGAGAACTTCCTACCCAGCCACTGGCAGAGAGAAGAGTGTTTTTTTTTTTTTTTTGTGGTTAATCATTTGTCCTTCCTGGAAAAGAACAGGAACATGCAGCATTATGTGAACCGTGTTCCCTGGGGAATGTGCTCTACCTCTCACAGGGAGATTGATCTTTGTAAAAAACCCCAGGAAAACCGCCTGTGTTCTCCATGTAGATGGTCCCAGTAGCTATTTTGAAATGGAGGTGTTTGTTGAGACTCATTTCTGGAAAACAACTTTACTTATTTTCTTCTTTAAGACAGATGGGAGTGAGTTATGGAAAGTTGGGAGGAAATATGGAAAATTATCTGAAATAAAGTGATTTGGTGTACTTTCTTTGGAAAGGGATTTTCTTTCACAAGCATTTATTGAAAATCCATCAATATTAATATGTGTTTTCAGAGGGATCTGAGATGTTAAGGACACTTTTCAAGTTTTGTTTTCTAAACCTTATAGGTGCTCTCTCCCTGTCTTTGATTTTGAAACAGAGGTTCTCGTTTATTTTGCAGAATCCTTTCATAAGCCTCATGAGTTTCTTTAATACAGAAACTTAAGTGAGGAGAAGTTGGTTAAATACAGTCCAGGAATTTCCCTCCTTGGCCAGTTACTTACACAGACCTGTGAATGGCTGACTTAGAACATCTCAGTAGGAATACAAATCACTCCTGTGTGGATTTGGAAACAACTCTTCAAATCCCATTCTCATGGCCTGATAATTATTTAATTGGATAGTTCTCTGCCCCCTCATCTCCCTCTCTCATTCACATGCATTTATTCTCTTAAAGCTTTCTTATGTTTATTTGCATCCAACTCTATTCCTGAAAATGGGTCCCTATTTATCTCAGAGAGCACTTCCTCAACAGCATGCATAATAGCTTGTGATAAGAGGAAACTGTTCTGTGAAAACACAAAATCAGAAGGAAGGAGAAAAGAACATGGATAGTTCAGCTCTGAGGGAGTGTGAAGCTGATCCTGCTGTGACTTTATTCTGAACCTGGATTTTCTGATTGTTCCTGTTGGGGACCTTTTTCATTTTTGATGATACACAGAGATTGCCATCAGCAACTGTCTAGAGTGACAAAAGAATTGTTTTCTGAATGTGATGTGGCCACAGCCATGATGAGAAGGATTAATAGGAGAAGCTTCGGTTCCTCTCCTTCCCTGTCTCCTAAGTCCCCTTCATCCCATAATAGGATATTGCATTTCCTTCTGTGAATACACCAACGAATAATTATTTGTTCTACTGTTGATGGACATTTGGAATTTTATTTAATTTCTGTTGCAGATTTCTTCTTCTTTTTACCGATACATTATAATTATATGCAATAGTGGGCTCTGTTGTTACATATTTGTACATCCACATAGCATAATTTGATCAGTTTCATTCCTGGTACCTCTCCTTTCTCTCCCCTCTTCTTCAGATTTGAACTTAATGTATGAATATATAAAAGACTTCACTGTAGGTAAAGATGAAGATGCTGGAGATGAGGCAGTTAAATGTAGTTGGGGGAAAAGCCCACTTAAAACTAAGTACTAAAACATGCTTTTTAAAAATTCATACAAGGTTCACCAGAAGACTTGTATGAGGACATTTGTAGTAGCTTTATTTACTACAGCAAAAACCTTTGAAGTACCCCAAAGTCCATCAACAGTAGAATGAATGAATGACACCATATTCATAGAAGGAAATAAATACTATACAGTAACAAAAATAGAAAGCTATAACTAAACCCCATGCAACAACATGGATAAATCCTACAAAGAAATTTCTGGACAAAAGATTCTAGGCAGAAAAAGGTAGAGATGGTTACTGATCTATAATGGTTTGACTTAGGATTTGTAACTTTATAGTGCTGAGAAAGCTGGGCACATTTAGTATGATTCTTCCAATTTTGAATTTTGAATTTTGACTTTTTTCCCAGGCTGTGAATGTAATGGTCAGATACTCTCTTTTGAAGTCAGACAGCAGCAGCTTCAGTTTCCAGTCAGCCTCGTGATCATGAAGGTGAACAACTGACACCACAGTGTGCTGTGTTGCTAAGCTAGGATGTGCAGTAGATTAAGCATATTAAATACATTTTGGCTTTTGATATTTTCTGCTTATGCTGACTTCATTGGAGCTATAACCCCATCATAAGTCGAGGATCAGTTGAATATTCTGTATCTGTGGTTCAAAGTTTGATAAGACCCATCTTTGGATTTGAAACCATGGTAACCTGGATAAGCACAGACAAAAAGCAACCAGGAGGGAGCATGAAGTGGCCTCAGAAATGCTGGTCATACTCCATTTTGGGGGGTTAGGTTTGGCTGCATGAATACGTTGTCTATGAGAGTTCATTAACTGTACACTTAACATTTCTATACTTCTGTATGTACTTAAATATATGCACTTTTCAATAAAAAAATTTAAAAAGTGACTGCTTTTAGAGTCCAAGGCAAAAGGAAAAATGTTCTTTTCATGGCAGTCCCCCAGTAGGCACCTATCAGTTTCCATCCTTGTTTCCTTGTCTCAGGCCTCCTCATCTTCCCTGGGACTAGCATCTCCCAGCATCAGCCCTACTCTTCACCAAATCACAATGCTTAGCAATCCACAGACCAAGGATGCTCAGAACTGGGGAGAATTTATTCAAGATCTTAGAGCCCTTTCCTCACCCAACATTACCCAGAGTTAGGAAATATTCATTCTAGATCCTAGAACTCTATTCAAATCTAATGTTGCCCAGAGGTGAGGAACATTTATTCTAGATCCTAAAACCCTGAGCATGACCAATGTTGCCCAGAGCTGAGAGTATTTATTCTTGATCCTTGAACCCTGTCCACACCCAGTGTTTCCTAGACCTGGGGAGTATTCATTCCAGATTCTAGAACACTGCCCTAGAAACCTTCTGCATGGAATTTCAGGTTGATCTGTGTCTCATTGCATTGAAAGTCTCTCTACCAGTGTAGAGTGAAGACATGTCCCTACCACCTATGAAAAATAATAGCTATGTAATCTATATTAGAGGAAATTATTTTTTCTAACAACAATATAATGTGTAAGTATTTTATCTATAAGAAGTATTTTATCCCATTTTCTTATTCTGCTGTTGTTCAAAATATAGTCTCTGGTGTTGAAGCTGTTGAGTTCTTCAACTTTCTGTATATGTGACACATGGACATAGCTCTTAATTACTGAAGTCTCTGGTATCCTCTTCTGTAAGGTGGGAATGTAAGGGTAGACCTTCCTCAAAGAGTGGAAGGCTCACTGGGAGGGCTAAGCACCAAGCAGAAAGGCCAGTATGTCATTTTATGGTCCTAAGTTTTAGCAATGATTGTCATCATATGCACCATATGGCATTCCCTGTGCACTTGAGTGCAGCAACCTTCCTGAACTGCCCAAAGAACTGGCAAGAACAGATCAACTTCTTGAACAGGGACCCTCCTCATTCTGTAGGGAAAGGGGAGTAAGAGGCACAAATTACTTGTCACTTGTGCACAGCAAACCTTAGTTCTTGGCCTTCAGTTTCACATCTTTCTGATTAACCCTCACCACCTTTCTATGAGCAGAGAAAGGGCAAGGATTTTTTAAAATAGTTTTTTAGTTGTCAATGGACTTTATTTATTTATGTGCAGTGCTGAGAATCGAACCCAGTGCCTCACACACGCTAGGCAAGCACTCTACCACCGAGCCACAACCCCAGCCCAGGGCAAGGAATTTTAAAGCTTAAGAATCTTCTGGACTAAGTATTTCTACCACAAGGACAAATGTGGGTGGTTGTAAGAGTGGGATACTCCCTACTGATTGATTGGAAGTTTGAGTAGCCTCACCAGGCTGCAATTCTCTGACCAGCTGCACATTCTTGCGTTTTCTGTGCTGAGCCTCAGGCTCACCCAGGGCAATTGCTGTGCTGTGGGATAGACAGGCCGATACTTGATACAGACTCAATTTAGAGGGGCACCTAGAGAGAGGGACAGTATCCAGATGGCCTTATTGCTCTGTTCCAACCATGAGAGGGGGAGTATTTTTTCATTTATTGTGATAAAATGCATATACTTAAAATTCACCATCTCAGCTATTGCACAGTGTACAATTCAGTGACATTTAGTACGTTCACAATGCTATGCAAACATCACCACGACCTAAGTCCAGAACATTTTCATCATCCCAAAAGGAAACCCTGTACCCGTTAAGCAGTTGTTTCCCATTCTCCTCTCCTTTCTGTCTTTGGCATCATCTGCTATTCTGTCAGAGCATTTTTATTACACCTAGAATTTGGTTTCAAAAAAGAAAATGTCACATATTCACTCCCATCCTATTTGTTTGGGTTGTTAACTATTTCACCTAAGGGTTTCCTTAATGTCCCAAGGTGGGTCTCTGCTAAATCCCAAGAAGCCCTGAATATTGATGGAAGAGTTTCCTCAGGGTTTAAGCAGCAGATGTAGCAGAGGTTTCCCACTGACTTTGTTCCAAAATGCTGTTTTCCTTCCAATAACCCTTCCTTCCACCTGCTGTTTTTTTCCACCAGGACACGGGCCTGGGGCCAGTGAGCAGAGCCTGTTAGAAAGCAAACTGAGGCACAATAAAATGTAAAGAGTTTATCTGAGTAAGAAGCAATTTATGAGTTGGAGAGTACCAGGCTGAAATAGATTCAGTGTTCCCATGACAAAATGGCAGAGGCAAGTATTTGGGAACATACAGTAGCGAAATAGAGAAATTAATTGGTTGCAATTATACAGTTGCTCTAGCTGGTCTATCCCATTGGAAAGCCACTGGTTATAGGATTTTAAACTTGTTGGGCACTCTAATTGGTTAAATTTAAATTCTGTTTTTCTCTATTATAGGTATTTATAAATAATAGCTCCAGTTAAGTTCTGCTTACATTTGCAAATCAAGCAAAGATGAGGTCATTTTTGAGGCCTAACTTATGTTGTCAGCTCGGGGCCTTCTCTCCATCTAATTCACTCAATAACCTCCAGGGGATTCTGTGAAAACTGGGCTATCTTGGAAGGAGCTCTCAGAGCCATGCTTTTCAGGGTCTCCCTCCATCACAATGTTACCTGGCCACACTATCCTACATCCCAGGAGCCTCCCTGTGCCAAGGTATAATCATGGGCCCCCAGAAGGTATGTTCACATCTTAACTCCTAGAACCTGTGACTATTACCTTAGGTGGAATGAGCTGTGATTAAATGGATGACCTTGAGAGGAGGCGCTTAGTCCAAATCATCTGGGGGCCCCTAAATGCAATCCATGTGTCCTTGTGAGTTATTCTCTCACATGGGAGAGTAAGAGGGAGTTTTAAGACATGCACACAGAAGAGGAGGCTGTAATGTCTCCACAAAGATAGCTGTTGGAGTGATTCTGCCATCAGCCAAGGAATGTCAGGGGCTACCAGAGGCCGATGAGCCAATGAGCAGACCCTTCCCTAGAGACTCTGGAGGAAACAGCCCTGCCCAACACCTGTGTTTCTGACTTCTCCCCTCCAGAATTGTGAGAGAATATGTCTTAGCTATTTTAAGCCATCCAGTTTGTGATAATTTGTTATGGCAGTCCTATGAAACTAACACATAGGAGTATGGTGGGTTTTTTCCTGTAGCCATAGGGTAGATTCCTATTGCCATCTTTATTACTTTCTGTTCAGCATTGTAACACATTACCACAGATTTAGAGATTTAGTGCAATGCAAATATTTTTTACCTTATGGTTCTGGAGGTAAGAAGTCTGACATGAATCTTATGGGACTGTGGTAGTCAGTTTTCTGTCACTGTGACAAAATTCCTTAGATCATCTTAAAGGAGAAAAGAGTTAGTTTGGCTCCTGATTTCAGGGTTTTCAGCCCTTGGTCACTTGGCCCATAGCTTTGGGCCTTTGGCCAGACAGAACATCACTGTAGGGAGCCTGTGGTAGGGCAGAGCGGCTCACCTCATGACAGCTGGTAAGGAGAGTGAGAGAGACAAACAGACACACCTGGGGCAGATATCACCTTCCAGGGTGTATTTCCACTGATCCACCTCCTCAAGTTTCCTCCATCTCCCAAGAACACCACAGTCTGGTGACTAAGACTTTAGCACATGACCTTTGGGGGACATTTCAGATCCAAACCATAATAGTTGCTTAGATGAAGTTGTTGGCAGGACCATGTACCTTCTGGATGCTTCAAAGGAGAAACTACTTTTTGCCTCTCCCCTCTGCCTCTCGAAACAAAGCCCCGCACTGCTCGGACCTCTGCTTCTCAGCCTTCTGACTCTGGCCTTCTTAAGTCCTTCTTACAAGGAATCTTGTGATTACATTGTGTAACTATGTGGATAATGCAGGAGACTATCCCTATTTTCAGGTCTTTAATCACTCCTATAAAGTCCCTTTCATTATGTAATGCAATATATTCTGAGGTTCTGAGGGTTAGAGTGCAGACTTTGGGGGATCACTGACCTCCCATTCCACCTTTCTTTGAAATCTCAAGGACCCCACTTAGCATGTCCTTTTGCTAATAGCAGAAATTCCTAGCTGTTATATGAGTCAAGGGTTCATTTACGGGAAACAGAATTGACTCCAGCTAATTTAAGCAGAAAGGGTAACATTTCTGGGTAGTAAATGGCTTACTGAAAATTGGAAAGGCTTAAAGAACAGACTCTAGACTGAGAGTCCAGCAAAAACTCCTCAAGCCACACTGCAAAGCTGGGCTGCCAAGGGAGTGGTTGTCCCTGCCATTATTGAAGGCCATCACTGGACTTCCTTCTCTAGGACATTGCAGTTACAATCTGTATCAGCAGAATGTATGCCGCCCTGGTCTTTCTGTCCACTCAACCTCTTACATAACTTGGCTTCTAGGTCAGATCTCACCCTAGCATATATTTGCTTAGCGGAAATAACATGTGGAAATCTGGTGTAAGAGCATATAGAGATTGGCTTTAACTTTTCAGTCTCTAAAGTCCAGAAAGGCCCACTAAAGGGGGTTGGAATAAGTACTGAGCAAAACAAGCACAATACAGGGTCTATCAGATAGAAAGGTTTTGGATATTTAGGAGCTCTTCTTGTGGGTCCAAGTCACTTGGGTGAACTTCATAAAAGGAGCATTGCAATTCCTTTGTAAAGAGAACCACTGCTCACTCATGAATTATGGTACTCTCCAGGAAGTTGGGCTGACTGCTAGCTTGCCCATAAATAAGACAAGCCTCACACTTTCTTCAAAGCCCAGATCCAGACACCTGCCTTTCTCAGCCCCTCTATTGTCTTGGTTACCTCCTGATCTTTAGTCTACTCATCCACTAAGTTTCCACAATTCGCTTTTTTCATGCTGAACTTTACAGCTTGGTTTTCATACATGTGCATTTAAGATTATAGGTACCCAAGAGCAAAAATTCTATATGGGTTAGCTTTCCATTACTATAATAAAATACCTGAGATAAACAACTTATAAAGAGGAAAGCTTTATTTTTTGGTTTATTTGGTTTTAGAGGTTCTGGTTCATTATTGGTTATCCTTGTAGCTTTTGGGCCTGTAGTTTGGCAGCACATCATGCCAAACTACAGTGCATGGTACAGCAAAACCATTTACTTCATGGCCAGAAAGTAAAAAAGGGAAAGAGGAAGGGGCTGGGATTCCACAATCCACTTTGGGGGCACAACCCCAATGGCCTAAAGATCTCCCACTAGGCCCCACCTCCTAAAGGTTCCTTCATCTCCCAATGGTGCCACACTGGAGAGAAGCCTTTAACACATAAACCTTTGGATGATATTTATGATTCAAAATACAACACTATGTAATTGATTCCTTTCTTTGATTTACTACCCTTTTTGCTCTAAATATTGCAGTCCAGATGGAAACTCATTGCTCCCTAAGCAAAACCTTGTTCCTCTGCATATACCCTTCCCTCTCCCTTCCACCTCTGCTTCTTTCTGAGCTCAGCACAGACTTTATATTCTCTAGGAAGCCATCCCTTTCCTCCTATCCAAGAGCGCTATTTCCTCCAAACTGGATTTCAATCTGTTTACCACTGATGGCACATTATACTTTGATTTTCATATTTCAATGCTCATACCCCGCAATTCTCTCTGGCTTTAAGTCCTGTGAAGACAGGAGCTGTTCCTTGTTCATCTTTACCGTGCTCCCAAAGACAACCACATAGTGGTCAATTCATAAAGTTCAATAAATTTTGTTGAGTCACTTAAATACTTTGAGACTGCTTCCTCATTCAGGAAATAAGGGAGTGGTATTAACAGATAAGAATAACATATATTTGAAGATGTGCTATGAATAAAAAAAATAGTTTATCAGAAAAAGTTGATAAAGAAGGTGACAAATTTGCAATTTTATGTTTGTTTTTGTTCTTTCTTTGCGTGTTTTTTATTACACAACTGTCTGCATGCCTTTTTAGCCACATGACTAGAAGGCTCACTATGGATGAAATGGGCATATTTGGGAAGACATGAATGGTGGTTGACTCATGTGTGGTCTGGAAAGGAGCTTGTCTTCTAGACCTCTCTCCTAGATGTTTCACAGGAGCTGATAACTACCTTCTCTGTTCCTTTATTACTCCAGTTGGGAAAATAGAGTTTGGATAATTGACTTCTGGTGCTTCATAAGCCTGTTAAGACAAAGGGTCATGTGAGCAAATGGACACTGCTTTTTCTGGCCTAGCCTATTCAGGAAACCTCTCTTATTGGCCAACTTGGCAGGTGTTCTGGGACAGAAGTCCTGGCTGCTGAGCTACAAATAATAAAACGTCTGAGGGTACGGTATTGCCAGTTGGCTTCTATTCTGGCTGGCTCTCTAAGGAAGGACATCTGTCCTTGGGCAAGAGATCTGGCGAGGGCTCTGGCAGCAGCAGCACCCCTAGGGCACAACCCAAATGCTAGAGTGGTTTCTTTCTTCAGCACTCTCACCCACACCTTCTCTATTCCTGCCTCTTTTCACTTCACCTGCCATTTGCTGCTTACCTTGAATCCTCAGGGACTCAATGGCTAGTAAAGAACTTTTCCAGTGCAATGGGAAATGGAAATGTGTTAAATTGGGACAGTTGCTCCCTTATTCTTATTTCTATGATTTGTACTGAGTATGTGGCCAAGGAGTGCCTGAGCCAGCTTCTCCACACTCCTCAATGTTAGTCTTGCTAGACCCCAAGAGGACCCATCTTAGGGAACACAAACAGGTGAGCCATTTCCACCTCTGAAAGTCTATCATGGTTCTTATATTAGGCAGAATAATGTCCTCCAAAGATATCCACATCCTAATTCCTGGAATCTGTGATTATGTTACTTATATTGCAAAGCAGACTTCACTTAGCAGGTATGGTTAATGTCATAACTGTTCAGAGAAGATTGTCTTGTGTTATTTGGGAATGCCAAGATGATGAAAGTCCTGAAAAGTGCAGCAGGGATGCTAGGAGGGTGTAAGAAGTCTCCAGTCTTCCTGACAGTCTGTGAAGATGAAAGCAGAGATGAGAATGATGCAGGTCAGAACCAAGGAATTTGGGTAGCTCCTGGATGCTGGGAAAGCAAGAAAGCAGCTTGTCCCCCAGATGCTCTAGAGAGAAGGCAGCCCTGCTGACACTATGATTTTAGCCCATTGAGACCCATTTTGGACTTCTGACCTCTAGAATTATGTGACCACAAATGTGTGCTCTTTTAAACCACGGAGTCATTTGTTACAGAAGTGATAGGAAACCAATACAGCCCCTTTGGAAGGTTGCTACCTTCTGCCTGCTTCAGAGCTGATGACCACTTATCAAAAGCTAAAGGCAATAATCTTTTTTTTTTTTTGTACCGGGGATTGAACTCAGGGGTACTTGACCACTGAGCTACATCCTCAGCCTTATTTTGTATTTTATTTAGAGACAGGGTCTCACTGAGTTGCTTAGCACCTTGTCGTTCCTGAGGCTGGCTTTGAACTCCCAGTTCTCCTATGTCAGCCTCCCAAAGTGCTGGGATTATAGGCATGCGCCACTTGGATACTGGTCCTTGGAGCACATTCATTCTTGCTTTCTTTACAGGAACTCCTGTGACATTCTGCATGACAACAATTAGAGCTCTTCTCTTCCAAAGTTACTTCCTTTTCATCCTTTCTTCTACCCCTCAGAGAGTCCACACACCCATTCTGCTTCCTTTCTCTGCTTTATAACTATATCACCATTCATTTTTCATCTAGTGTTTTCCATGCCTATCCCCAGAATTAGCTATGTTGAGTTGTAGTAGGCAAGCCCAGTCCAAAGACAGGAACCACATCAGTTATTTTAACAGAAAAAAAATTATTATAAGTATTCATTAGTTGCTAAGGAACTAAAACTACCAAAGGAAAATACTTGTATTTTTAGTGCTTTGAGAAGTAGCAACTGTGTGAAGCAGCTACCATCCCTAAGGATAGGGGACCAGTGGGAATAAGGTGAAATTATCTCTGAATCAAAGTTCAGACTGGTGTGCAGAGGGCACTGCTTATCTGTGACCAATGTCTCTGAACTTGGAGGAGAGTCCTGGATACTGGGACCCTGACTTCTAAGAAGGGGAAACCTGCCAACTGGTTTTCCTGAGATGTGAAATGAGCCCGGGTCTGCAAACTGTACCCTGGATACAGTCGTTTCTACTGGAACAAACTGTGGCTGCTGGGTGAAGAAGGGAGTCTGTGTGCTGTGGTCATACCTTCTCTCAGAGTTTCCAGATTTAGTTAATAAAAATACAAAATGCACAGCAAAGTTTAGATTTCAGATCAACAGCAGTTGAATTTTTGGTGTAAGTATGTTCCAAGCAATTTGGGACATACTTAGACTAAAAGTGTATATGTTGTTGACCTAAAAAGTCAAATTTATTTGAGTGTCCTGTATTTTATCTGGCAATCCTCCTCCCATTTGTTCTGTTGCCAGACCTAAAAGGTAGCAATTGGTGGAGCAGAAATATGGTTTGCAGCATTCTCACTCCAACATCACTAGGGGTGGTGGGTTCAGAACTGACACACAATATCTTAACTGGCATGGTAAGTTCTTGTCACCTTGGCCCTTATCCCTTGACACTGTCTTTTAGATATTCACTGATTGCAATATCTACAAGAAAACAGATATTAGTATGGATCATTAACATTTTGGAAAATTCTAAAGATTCACGAAATCTGAAATTACTAGTCCATGGGGAAGAGTCAAAAAAATGGCACCAAGGCTCATCCACATCTCACAACTTTTCCTCCAAACTACGTCAGTGTCTTGAAATGTCATCTAGGCCTTTATTCTACCATGCCTAACTTCCTCAACTCTTCCTTGAGAATCCCTGAGCAAAAATAGTGGTATTGGAGCTTATGGATGGAGCCATTCATGAAATGGCATCCAAGTCTCCATTTTGATTTCCTATGTGGAAGAAGATATAAATATTAAACAAAAAACTTTGTCACAGAATAATAACATCCTATGAGCAAACAGAACTTTACCTTATGGGGCTAGTTTCATGGACTTCTCACATTCACCCACTTTGGCAATCATATTCCATCTCATTGCTAGCCCTTCTCAGTACTAGTCCAAAAGGAAAACACATTTCTACTCAAACATGATATGCTTGTTTATTGAGAAAAGCATATTTAGAGGATGATTATCTTTCCCAAACAACAGCTGAATGAGGGTAGACATAAGCCCTCAAACAACTGAGATAATTCCCCTGAGATATTATCAGTGCACTTTTTATTCTCCAAAATGGAAATAGCCTCCATGTTTTTGATTGTGAAAATAATATGTGTTTATTGCAGAAAATTCAGGGAAAAGAAAAGAGAATAAAGTTAAAATTATGAATATCCATCACGCAGAGTAAGTCATAATTTACATTTTGGAGTATAATTTTCCAGATATTTTTGCTAAAATCACACAGAAACACACATGCAAGTATACATACTTGTACACACTCCATTTGCTGTGGTTATATTTAAAAAATAGTGCATTGTTCATGTTAGCTAAGTTTTACTGCAGCAATAAATTAACTCTGGATTCTCAGTGGCTTAATAAAACAAAGATTTATTCCTATTCATGATACTTTTCCAGCACAGGTTGGCAGGGCCTCTGCTCTACACTGCTATGTGTGAGCCAAGTGAGCAGACTCCACTCTCTTGTGACTGTGCCATCTGGACCACGTGTCTTTCCTGGTTGGCTGCAGGAGGGGAAGACAGATTAGAGAATTCGGCATCAGCCCAGAAATGACACAAGTCACTCCTGTGCTTACTTCACTGGCCAGAACTAGTCCCATGATCCCACCCAACTTCAATGAAACTGAAAAAGATGGTTTTCCCATGCCTAGAAGAGGGCGAGGACTGCATATTGCTAAGTGCCAGTAATATCTTCCACATATGGTCCATGCTGTACATAACAATTTATGGTGTAATGTTTGTAGCTAGCAGTTTGTCATGGGCACTTTGCCATGGACGTCATTATTGTTTTCAGCGACTGTACAGTATTCTTTAGTAAGGTCATACCATATTTTATTGAAATAATTCCCTATTGATGACTAATTAATAGGTTGGTTTATTCTTTCCTAATGAAAGCAATGTTAGGTAAAACATTTTTAAACATAATCTTTGCACATTTTAATTAATAAAATCAATATAAAGTGACTTATTTTAAATGTTCTGTTTCTTTGATTCTAGTAAGAAAAAATTAATGTGATTTTTAGACCTTTTATTAACTTATTATTGAATTGTTACTTTATTCCCTCAGTGTGGTTATCTTTTGGTCTATTAATTAATGAGAACTCTTTATGGTTTAAGCTTATTAAACTTTTATAAAATATTTTACAAATACTTTCCCAATATTTTATTTGCCTTATAAGTTTTTATGAAATTTTTAATTGTAAAAGAGTTTTAATTTCCAAATTCTCATACTTATTGTTTTCCATTGTATGTATTTTGGCTGCAGGATTATCACAAGATTATAAAAAATATCTCTGTTGTTATTCATCACTTTAATTTTTAAAATATAGTTGAACATTTGGGACATCTCTAAATTATTTTGGCACAAAGGGAAAAGTAGAAAAGAAGTGTATTCTGAAATGGAATCAGGTAGAAATATAACCTTATGTCTTCCATTTATAAAATAATCTACCTGTCCCATTTGAAATGTTATTTTTTTTTTCAGTTGCTGGATGTTTATAGATATTCTGGGCAATGATATGATTTTTTCTGTTGCCACATCACATGATTGTATTATATTATAATGTGGTTTAAAGTTGAGAAAGAAAAAATTCTCTTTTTTATTCTTCCTTCTCAAAAATTTTTTGACTATTCTCATATATTTGTTCTTTCAGATCAGTGGTTCTCAAAATTTTTATTTCAGGACTTCTACACCTTTAAACACTACTGAGGATCTCAAAGAATTTCTATTTCTCTGTGTTATACTTATTAATATTTGCCTGTTGGAATTAAAACAGAACTATTTAAAATATTCATTCAATAATTTAAAATAAGCTGGGCTCGGGGGCACAAGCCTGTAATCTCAGCATTTAAGGAGGCTGAGACAGGAGAATCGCGAGTTCAAAGCCAGCCTCAGCAACAGCGAGGTGCTAAGCAACTCAGTGAGACCCTGTCTCTACATAAAACACAAAATAAGGCTGAGGATGTGGCTCAGTGGTCGAGTACCCCTGAGTTCAATCTCCAGTACCAAAAATAAAATAAAATTAAAAAATAATGGTAATTTCAAATAAATCCAATATAATAACTATATGTTAATATAAATAACATAATTTTAAAGTAAAGTCTACCATTTCTAAAACAGTAGTGAAAAGGAGAGAGAGCTTGTTTTGCAGTTTTGCAAATCCCTTTCATGTCTGGCTTTATTAAAAAAATACTTGATTCTTACATCTGATTTATCATTTAGTCAAATGCCATATTGTGCTCTTGGTTAAAGCATATGAAGAAAATCTGACTTCACATAGAATGAATGAGTTATAAAGGGAATGTGTATGTTTACAGATTTTACGGGAAATTATGGACATTCTTTGATACTAAACCAAAAGTCAACAAGTAGTGCATCTTAAAGACTATTTGCAATGTGGCATCAGAAATCACTATCAATAACTTTGCACTCTGTTACACTAATATCTGATCTTATCCTTTGAATAAATCTTTTTTTTTTTTTTTGGTCCTGGGGATTGAATTCAGGGATACTCGACCACTGAGCTACATCCCCAACCCTATTTTTGCTTTATTTAGAAACAAGTTCTCACTGAGTTGCTTAGTGCCTCACAGTTGCTGAGGCTGGCTTTGAACTTGTGATTCTCCTGTCTCAGCCTCCCAAAGTGCTGGGTGAGTGAATCTTTTATTCACAGTTTTATAATGTTGTGTATTAGTGATTTGGAAAATATTGGTTCACTGTGTTATGCAGGTTTGCTGAATGTTGACATATTTCATTATATAAAAACGTTAACATCACATCCAATTGTGTCATTTGTATCATCACAGATCTCATCAGAAAGTAGCAACACCATGATAACTTTCACTGACTTTTCAATAAAACCATTCAGTAACACTCAGCATTGTCAATGTGTGAGGGTTTCTTATTCTCTCCATTACTTTGTGCAGTTCTTTAGCCAATGCAAACTTATAATTTACCCTGTTAGATGCTTCAGAAGCTTTATCATTCTATTTTGAAAAGCTGTAAAACATAATTTTTGGCTCTCAAACAGCTCCTCATGCCTACTTACATATTCAACTTCTGTTTTCTTTAAACATTAAGTGGTTAGTTTCAAAATGATGCAGCAACTTAGGCACCAAATATTACTTGAAAATACATTGTTACATAAGACACAAAAGTGTAAATTATTAAAAATTTATAAAGCCAACAGAACAAGAACGTTTGTCATACTGTTTCTTACTTACAGTTTTTGCCAGGTTCTTTGGCATAGACTCCGCCTTATCATGAGTCAGCAAGTTCTCTAATACATCTGTTTAATTTTTCGTCTGCATCTTTAAACTTAGATGATACACCTGGGGGTTGAGAAAGTTAGTCTTCTAGTCTTCCTTAAGTCAATAAACCATCTATAAATATAATAAAACTAAGTTGTAAGCAATTTTTATTTTATTTTTGAATAAAATGTTCAAAAGCAGTACATGCATATCAATGTTTATAGTAGCACAAATCACAATAGCCAAGTTGTAAAAACAGCCTAGGTGGCCATCAACAGATAAATGGCAAAAGATTATATATACAAAATGCAGTTCTGCTCAGGCTTAGAAAAGAATAAAATTGTCATTTGCTGGTAAATGTGTGGAACTGGAGAACATCATGCTAAGTGAAACAAGCCAGTCTCAGAAACTCAAGGGTTGAATGTTTTCTCTCATATGTAGAAGTTAGAGAGAAATAATGAAGTTTTTAAAAAGGGGATCCCATGAAAACAGAATGAAGAAGAGTGAATGAGAGGAGGGAGATCCAGGGGGAGGGAGGAAGAATGGGAAAGGAAGGGATTACAGAATGAAACTGACCAAATCATGCTACATGCATGTATGACTATATAGCACCATGATTCCCACTTTTATATATATCTATAATGCTCCAGTAAAAATCAAGTAGATAAATAGAGGAAGATCAGTATAGGAGAGGAATAGGAGCAGTAGGGAGGAGAAAGGAAGGGAAAATGGAAGTAGTGGGGATTGAAGTGAATCAATTATATGACTTGCATACATGTCAAAATGAATGGTACAAATAATGCACCAACGCACCAATAAGTACATTAAACAAAGAGGAAGAAAATATCCTAAGTGCTAGATTTACTGGTGAGTTACTAAAGAAAACAACTTCCCACTGTGGAAAAAATTTTTAAATAAATTTTAGGTAAAATATAACAAGTTAGAATTTTTTTCAAAAAATGTGAAGTATTACTTAGTTGTTTTTTCATAGGAACAAGGACAACTTTGAGATTTTTAAGTAATTATTATGCGATGAGAAATATTATTGCAGATGAATAGTACATATGAAATAGTAAGCTCACAGCAGAACACAGTAGAAGAACACGAAACAAACTGAGTCAAAATGCACACATTGGTTCTCTACCTTTGGATATTCTAAAAGGCACACCAATCCACAGATTTACAACCCATTAGCTGTCAGATGACAATATCATTTTAAATCATAACTTCTGGAAAACCACATTGTTCACCTGGGTAAACCTAAAAATGAAAATAGTGAACAGCACCTTATTTTAATGAGAATAATTGTGACCTGGAAGAACCTCTGCAAAGCTGTTGAGTTTCATATCACATTTTAATAACCACAGTTCCAGATGATCTTTACAATTACTTTTTATCAAATTTCAAGTTAATTCCATATTGAATTTGGTTGGAATAATCTTAATTGTGCAGTTTTATTTGTAGAGAATTGATATTTTATGTTTTTGTACCCATTAGCAAAGTTTCATAATTTTTATAGAACATTTTCCCATGTTCTGTAATGGCTATAATCAGGTAATTTTTAATTTTGTTGTTTCTCAAAATTCCTCCAGTCTCTTAGTCTTTTAAAATGAATTCTCTTTGGGTGAACTTATTCATTCCAATAGCCTTGATTAAACAAAAAATAGTTGGATGACTCCAAAATCCATATCTCTAAACCTAAGCATTTCCTGAGTTTCTCACACATATATCTAACTCTCTGTTTAATTTTGTCCTTAAAATATAGAATTATAATATTATAGAAAAAGAACACATTCATCTCCACTATGCTAGAAGACTTTCTTTGGAAAAAATGAAAAAAAAAAAATCCATTGGTTTCCATGACAACTTGACCCCTAAGGTCCTGCCACAAATTCTCTGCTACCTACAGCAGAAAGTCAAGCTCCTCATAGCTCCAGCAAACCTTCTGTTCAGCTCCTCACCAGACAGCCTAAATCCCAGACATGTCAAACTGCTCAGATTCTGGGAACATCCTGTTTGACTTCCATGAATTTTTTTCTCTTCAGCTCAAACTCTATCCACTCTTCAAATCTTTTCTTGACACCTCCAAACCTTAGGAACACTAAGATGTTTTTGAGGCACCTCATTACTCTGTGCATATACCTGTTCTAACACTATCTCATTGCGTTCTCCTTATTCTGTTTATCTGCTCATTTCCCTAGACTGCAAGCTCTTAGGTACAAAGGATAGTGCTGGTTCTCTCATAAAACCTGGCTTATCTATGGCTCCTTAATAGATGCTTGTAGAATTTAATAAACAAACAAATAGCATTTTGGATGCTGAACTTGCAAACTTAACCTATAAGGTGACAGAAAGTATCACAAATACTGAAATTTTAAAAATTGTCTTTGGTGTACAGGGGAATTAACTGTGGAAGTTGCTGAAGAGAAAATAGTTGACAACCAGTTGGTCTATTGAATGTCTCATACAGTTTAATTTGGATTGATTACAGCTTTGGAAAACCTGGAATCAAGGTGGGCTTTGGGAAAACACAGTCTATAATTAATGCAGCTAATGACCACTTTCAGGTAATTAGGTCATGCATGAGCACCCCTGTCCCCAGGCTGGTCTGCTATAGAAGCTGAGGATGGAGCGGCCCACTGCCTACATTTCCCCTTCAAACTATCAATAAGGGAGTTCCAAGCAATCAGATTTTAACAGCCAATTAATCTCCCTGGATGATGTTTGTGTAGTACTCAGTGAGCTCCAGTAAATGAGCTCTCCATGGGCTGAGTGGCCTCAGTGATTAGAAGGCCACTGCATGCTAGCAGCTTGGACTTACTACTCCCAGGATGGTCAGGGAGTTTTGGGCTCTCCTAGCTGGGGCCCACAGTAGCATGAAGAGAAATTTTTTAATAACTCAATGAGCCTCTATGGAGCAAACTTTCCCAAACGGGCGAACCCCTTCACAGAGCTCTGCTGACTCTCTTACAGGATCAGACCTGTTACATAACAATAGCAAACCCACCTGCTTCCCTTCATGAAGAAGAAACCCAGCTTGGAGGTTAAATACATGGGCTCTGAGGTCAGCTAGTTCTAGATCTGTGTCCTCACTTCTCCACTTAGTAGCCATGTGACATTTAGTTTCCTAACTTGCAAAGTGGGGGTCACAATAATTCTTACCCCACTGAGTTGCAGTGAAGACCAAATGAACTTACATGGTAAAGACTTAAACCCAGTGCTGGTACATAATAAATACCTAATTAAATGTTAGTCACTATCAGTAATGATGATCAGACAGTCCAGAAAGTCATAGAGGGACCAGCCATATGAGCACTTTTTTCTTTTCTTTAGCAGCATCTACCACAATCTCTGTTGCAGCTGATGAATATTTCCAGTATGGAATCCAACTTGGGGGGAAAATCAGAGTGCAAAAGAACTTATTGTGTCATAGTGATGAACATTTTTCCTCAAGGGTAAGCATGTGGTGAATAAGGAACAGAGTCCACAAAACTCACTGGAAGCACTTCCTGCATATGGAATGCATATTCTGCTATACTGAGCACTGGAAATGCAAATGTTCTCTCTCCTGTCATCCTCTTTTAGCTGGGTGGCTTTCTGAGTGCTCAAAACAGAACACCAACAGGAAAATCCCCTCCTCTCATTATATAAAGAGCTCCTTGGGAGCAGGGATTGTACTTAATCCTTTTTTTTTTGGTACCAGGGATTGAGCTCAGGGGTACTTAACCACTGAGCCACATCCCCAGCCCTATATTGTGTTTTATGTAGAGACAGGGTCTCACTGAGTTGCTTAGTGCCTCGCTGTTGCTTTGAACTCACGATTCTCCTGTCTCAGCCTCCCTAAGTGCTGGGTTTACAGGCATGTGCCACTGTGCCTGGCTATTAATCATTTTTTAATATACCTTTTTTATTGTCATGTAACACTCACTGAGAAAAGTAGATAAATCCTCATAAATTTTCCAAAAAACATAACAGTGTAATCAGTACCCAGATCACAAGAAGGAACATTACCACCTACCTGAAAATACCCCCTACCTACCCCATGTCACATTCAATCATAAACTTTCCTTAAAGCTAGTCACTATTCTGTTTGTTCACTTTTTGTTTTTTTGTTTTTTGTTTTGTTTTGTTTTTGCTGCTAGGGATTGAACCCAGGGCCTTCTGCACGTGAGGCAAGCACTCTATCAACTGAGCTATATCTCCAGCACTGTTCATTTTTTTAAAACCTGGAACTGAGAATAGAAGTTATCATTGGATATGAAGGATGCTTGGAGTATGTGCACAAAAAAAAGGTGGGGGGGCAGTGCTTTATAGGAGTTCAGTTCTGCTACTGTAAGCAACTTTACTTCCATCTACACTGTGTGATAAATGAAGCTGCAGTGTCCTATTTCATCCTTGTTTTCAGTTCTGAAGTGTTCTTTCCTTGTTTTCTGAACAAGGATCTGTCCTGATTCCCCCTTTCAGTTGTCAGTCTTCTCTTCCCTGTTCTCTTAACTCTCAGTGTCATTGCAATGCTCTAAGTTCTTCCCTACAATATGAGTTAAATTTTTCTCATGCCTATGAATTAGAACTAGAAAATGTACTTCATTTAAATACTTCAGATGTGTAGCACCATTTGCCCAACATGGTTCTAGGAGGATGACATATTCCTCCTATGACTTGTGGCCTGTTTCAAGGTGCTTGCAACTTCATTGGGGAGAAAACACGGATATGTGAAAATTAAATAGCTACATGGTCCAAACAAAAAACAAGTTGACATGTATGAGTAAAAGGTAAGAAAGAATTAGGAGAGTGATCCATCAATAATATAAATAGCACAGAGAAGTGTCACATCTTGCACAGAGAAGTGTCACATCTTTCATAACTAATCAGTAGTATTCAAAGCAAGAAGTTTTCAAATAAAGAGAACTTCCTCATTCCCAGCAAAAATTATAACAATGACATCTACACCTGGAAACAAGAATGTGAAATTTCAGGATACCATGTATGGTATTATTGAAAATCATTCAAGAGTCAACATTGGGTCATGCAAGAACAAGAATTGGAGCATATTTTTCACAAATGAAAGTTGATGTTAGAAGGTAACAGAACTAAATTGTGAATTTTCTGAGGAAAATTATATTGATCTTTAAATTTTATACCTAGCCAAAATATCAGCCAAGAGAAAAGGTAAAATAAAAGCATTTTAAGGTATGTAAATAGTGGGAAATCTCCTATGAACTTTTGTTGAAGGAATTTTCTAAGACTATGTTCTAGCAAGGTGAGAAAAAAGTTAAGGAAAAGGATAATAAGAGACATGAGAAATAATATAAACTAATCTAGGAATTCAAAGAAATCCTAGAATAATCATTTGTGTAGCAGGCCAAGGAAGCAAGTCTTTATTTTTTATTCTTTTCAAGTCAGAATTGAGTTCCACAAAAATGCCTCCAAAAAGGTGAATAAAGACTAAAGTAAAACAGAGTAAATAAAAATTGGAAAACTACATAGACATTTTTGCTCAAAAAATGATTCTTAAGAAAAATAAAATAAAATGAAATTTAAGAGAAATATATACATGATCCAAATGCAAAATATTCCTTTCATGTCACCTATAAAACATATCCAGAATTTTACCTCTTAACACCTGCTCAGTCAAAGCTATGGTCCAAACAGCCATTATTTATTACTTGGAATACTAGAATTTTACCTTCTCCAGGTTTTCCTGCTTTGACCTTGTCCATCATGGTGGCACACAGCAATTATATTAATCCTTTGCACATTTGCTATGCTCAAAACCCACAAATAGGTCCTATCTCTCTCAGAGTAAAGCTGACCTTTACAATATCTAAAAGATTCCACATGATCCAGCCTCACACTGATGTCCTCTCTTGGTTCTTTATTTTTTTTGGTACTGGAGATTGAACTCAGGGACACTCGACCACTGAGCCACATCCCCAGCCCCATTTTGTGTTTTATGTAGAGACAGGGTCTCACTGAGTTGCTTAGCGCCTCACCGTTGCTGAGACTGGCTTTGAACTCGCGATTCTCCTGTCTCAGCCTCCCAAAGTGCTGGGATTACAGGCTTGCACCACTGCGCCCGGCTCTCTCTTGGTTCTTTCTTGTTACTTTATCCTGCTCCATCCAAAATGGCCACCTTGCTTTAGGATCCATTGCAACAATCTAGTGGATTCTACATTCTTCCTGGACAGTCCTCATGCAGTGACAAAACTTACATGGCTAATATGGTCATGTCATTTCTGCCCTTCTAGCAATCTGCCACAGAGCTCCCTGAAGAGTAGGCAGAGATTCTGTGAACCTGCATGGCAGTTGGAAGCTTACCTTCTTCTATCTTGTGCGCTGGTGTTACTCCTCCCTGAACTTCTAATAAGTATCTGCTTTCTGGGGGACCTGAAATTACATAGCCCGATCTCATTCGAATGGCTCTATTTTAGTTATAAGCCATCATGAACTCATGTGGTATGCTCGCAGTGTAGTTTAGCATTTAAGTATTTGACCAATGCTGATTGAGCATTCATGAGGTGGCTTCTTTTCTTTGTCACCTTACGGACAAACAGCAGACTTTGGGGTATTTCATTAAAGGAAGGAAGGATAATTTGTGGGACCAGCACTCCACTTTTGGAATGTAAAAAAAAAAAAAGAAAAGAAAGAAGAAAGATCACTATCAGAATAGAAATGACCCATCTTTTTCTTACTTATTCCTTCCAGTTTGATTTGTAAAATTACTGAGAGGCAGGTGCCATCTGTTATGCATGTGTAGCACACCCTGGTTAGAAAACTGTCTGGCTTCCTTTATCAACCCTATAATTGTAATCCACATTTGACTGACAAAACAATTGAGGCTTACAAAAGAATATAATATACAAAATTCCCCTAGTCATTTGGGGTGGAAATAGGATTTAGATATCTGGATTAGGAGTTAGAAGAAGATAGGCCAGCAGCCCCAGCAGCCCGGAGCACCCCCGCAGCAAGACTACACAAAGGCCTGGGAGGAGTACTACAAGAAGCAAGCGCAAGTGGCCACTGGAGGGGGCCCCGGAGCACCCCCAGGATCTCAGCCAGACTACAGCGCCGCCTGGGCAGAGTATTACAGACAACAGGCCGCTTACTACGGACAGACTCCTGGTCCCGGTGGCCCCCAGCCGCCTCCCACCCAGCAGGGACAGCAGCAGGCTCAATGAATCGAATGAATGTGAACTTCTTCATCTGTGAAAAATCTTTATTTTTTTTTTCTCCATTTTGTTCTGTTTGGGGCTTTTCGTGTTTTATATTTCATTTGTTTGGCGCTAGAGCGATGGCCGCCGTGGGGGTGCCGGGGAGCCCTCGCGGTGAGTGGCCGAGGTGGCTGCACAGGCTGCCAGGCTCTCGCTCTCTCGCTCCTTTTGTGTGTCTCATACTCTTCCTTTCAAATTGGGATACTTCACGTTGAGCCAGCCTTAGAAGATAGCGAGAGTTAAATCTCTGCCAAGAAAATTTAAGAATTAAAAACAAAGAGCAGAACAAAACTTATAAAATGATATATAAATATATATATATAAATCTCTATACCCCCCAGCCTTCCTGAAACCGCCTGAGGGTAAAGTGATTCATTATCTCCCTACTGCCCTGGCCCTCTTCTTGTTTTTAAAATAAACTTTTAAAAAGGAAAAAAAAAAAAAAAAAAGAATCAAATTTTAAAGCAGTTTTAGCTTCTTGGCAATATGGGGAAATGTACAGAGATATTCCATATACTCCCTGCCCTATACATACATGGCCTCTACCATTATCAACATCTCATGCCACAGGGGTCCATTCATTACAAGAGATGAATCCATGCTGACACGTGGTGACTACCCAAAGTTCATAGCTGACATTACGGTTCACTCTTGGTGCTGCACATTTGATGGGTTTGGACAAATGTATAATGACATGTATCCACCATTGTAGTGTCATGCAGAATAATTTTACTGCCCTATAAGTCCTCTGTGGAAGGACATCTTGATTGCTTCCAAGTTTGGGCAATTATGAATAAAGCTGCTATAGATACCTGTGTGCAGGTTTTGTGTGGACCAAAGTTTTCTGGTTAGAGGAATTTTAGTCACCTGTACTTCATAAAGGAGAGCAAGAGGTTGAGAGATGTGAAGGGACCTGCCCCAGTCGGCAACCCTCCAAGACTAGTGTCCATTCTGGTCTGTGGTGCTGCCATTCAGATGCTGTCAGTTCTGCACTAGTAACTAGCCATTATTTAGCAGTAATCAGAGTGACAGCCTGATAGTTTGGAGAAAAACAGAGGCCATTAAAGAGTAGACTCTGTGCCGTCACAGACTTCATCTTATGTTTATTTTCCATTCATATGCCACTCAGTATGTCTTATATATTTTTAATGAGAACATTCTATTAATGCCAATGGGATTGATTTCTGAGGAAGCATTAGAAGCTGCAAAACGTGACTCCTGTGCAGTATTGACTAAGACCCATTATCCTACCACACTCTTTCTGACCTTAACATTAGCCAACAAAGAGATGGAAGATATTAGTGTGCTTCTAAAGACCTGCATCTGATAATGGAAAAGGTCTGAGCCCATTGTGGTTACAAGCACACTTCCCTCCTGTGTGCCCTTGTGTGAAGAGCCAGCCGCAGAGCTCTCTGTGATGGACAGAGGGAGAAACTCGAGGAGCTGCTTGGTCCCTGCATGCTCCTCCATCAATCCACTGGGCTCAGTGTACAGCCAGCTGCAGAATCATCAGTGACTCACATGGTAGGTAGCAGAGTGCTACAGACAGACTCCAGCTCCAAGTGAGCTGGATTTGTGTCTCAATTTCCTTAACTTCAAGTGGAGATAATAATACCTCATCCAATTCTGGGGAGAATGAAATGAGTGAATATATGTGAAACACTTAGAGTGGCAGTTGGCATATGATCTAGTAGTGTTATCTATTATTATTGTTATATCTAGACATTATCAAATCTCTCAGAAGCAAGGTACAGTTCTTCTATGTGGCTCTTCATTTCATGATGACAAGACATACATGGATTCTCTTCAGTGAGGAGTTTATGATGAGACAGAGAAAAATTTCTAAATCTTTGTATGGCCTTGATTTGTACAAAAGTACTGCTGATAACTTCCAGTTGTGGAGGGTGTGATCCAGGGGTCACAAAACACTGTTGCTAACTGCCTTCTATGTTTGCTGCAACTTTTCCCTTTAGAGCCATTGAACATTTGAGCCTTTACAGACTTGGGTTTTTAAGTCTTGGGCAGAATTGAGTTGTTCCAGAGAATACAAGCATAAATTTGAGGCTTTGTTGGGAAGAGGGAGATATCAGATATCAGCAACTTGGTTATTGCATGGGAGGATAAGGTGAGAAAAGGACCAAAACAACAGTCACAAAATTTAAGTAATGATAAGGCCACAAAGGAATTTTGACAGAACATTTATACTTAATGTGAGTGTCTTCTAGTAAGACTTGTGGCATGAATCCCTTCCTTTGTCCTTTCCGTGGATTCTTGAGTAGAAATTGCAACATTCACATAGGGAAACATACTTGTTTTCAATAATAATCAAGATATGCAAATGAAAACAATGAGAACCAATACGATACTATGAAAAAAGTAAAAACAATGGCCTTATTATGGTAAAATAATTACAACAACGTGGTTCATGTCAGGGTCATGACTTTGTGGGGCAATGCTTTGGGTAATCAATTGATAATGTATGTAAAAGTCATAAAGTATACTCTAATTCTACTTCTGAGAATTTATCTGATGGAAATAATTGAAGAGAAAAATATTATGAATTCTGAAAGATGTTGGGTGTTAATTGCAGATTAAACTTCAATAAGAAAAAAAGGAAAACACTAAATCTTATAAAAATGGTTAAGTAAAGAATTTTATAAATACTCCATGGAAACCTAGGTGCTCATTAAAATAGTACTTTTTAAAGCAAATGTAATATGCTTACAATACAACATTAACTATGAAAAGGCAGGACACAATTATATTTATACCTTAATAAGCATGAATACTATGTTTATATATGAACAAGAATTAGATGAGAATACAGAAAAATGAAGCTAATTGATGATGTGTTGAGGGGTGAAATTTTGTGTCTTGGTACTTGAATTTTTGAAATCTTTTATTCTTGTTAAAGTGCTATAGATGTCCTATAATTTTTCCTTGGCGAGGAGATGGATGGCATATGGAATCCAACACATAGTGGGGCTCTAGGAGCCAGGACTAGTAGAGGGATTAGGAAAAAATCCCTGGGGATGGAACAAGGGGAACCTAGTATCTGCAGCTTGGGCCAGGATGGTTGCAAAGGAAAGTCAATTTTGTAGCATGAAACTTAGGAATCTGAACAAGATGGAACACAATTATTAAGATTCCCAGAGGCACCCATCTTTGGGGAGGGGTTGGAGTAGACACAAAATCAGAGAAGGATCTGTGGTGGTAAGGTCTAGGTTTCTCCCATTTGTCTTGGTCCCCCTAAGGGTGGTGACCTTTTTGATGGCCTTATCAAGGTGGGAGGTGGGCTCCCTTGATAACCGTTTGCATTGTGTCCTTTCCAGGTAAGTAGATACTAGAGTTGCTCAGGGCATTGCTAAGATCCAGGAAGAGTGGTGCAATATACTTTGACTGTTGGTTCTGGGTTACAGGGGCAGATCACCAGAGGCTACAGAAGATGGTGTGATCTCCACACAAAGGACAGAGGGAGTGGGTGTAGAACACAGTGGAAGATCTCAGAGACAACAGAAATAAAAGTTTATTGGTCTGATGGTGTCTAAGAGCAAGTGTGTTTGGAAAAAGGAGCAAATAGATACAACAGAAGCAATGGAATGCTGAAGCTATCTTTTCCAACTCCTGACTAGATGTTCAGAGGAGAGCAGTTGCCACACTGCCCAAAGAGCTTCATGGTTTCTTCTTTTCCTCTTTCCATCTCATATCTGGGCCAGGAGGGCCCAATGGTAGAGCATTATCCTAGCATGTGCAAGGCCCTGGGTTCAATCCCCAGTAACCACAAGAAAAAATGGAGTCATATCTGGACCAGGATTTGCCCTTTAGACCAGTAGTTCTAATTGGTTTTACCACCAGGGGACATTTGGCAATGTCTATAGACACTTTTGTGTTACAACTGAGGAGTGCTGTGAGTATCCAGTGAATAGAGTCCAGGAATGCTGCAAGATATTCTACTACACAGGGGACAACACCCCTTTACAATGGGAAGCTCAGAATGTCAGTAGTGCTTTGAACTCAGATCATTTGCTGGGATGCACTGACCACAGCCAAGAAGAAATAAAGATGATGACAATGGGGGTGTCCTACACTTACAGAGCACTGAAGATTCTTCATGGACATTTTAAAAAATCTTTTTGTAATTGCAAATGGACAGCATGCCTTTATTTTATTTATTTTTATGCAGTGCTAACCCAGTGTCCCACACGTGGTAGGCAAGCACTCTGCTGCTGAGTTACAGCCCCAGCCCCTCTTCATGGATTTTGCATACTGTTTCTTCACAAGATCCTTCCAATCTGATGAGGTAGGTAGGGATAATTACCCCCATTATTTCCATTTTTGAGATAAGAATATCCAGGTTGAGAGGGACAGTGATATGTTCAAGGTCATGCCATCAGCAAATGGTTGAGCTGGGCGAGAAGCCTAAGTGTCTCAACTTCCCATAGGTCTTCTCCCATGGCACTTCCTTGAACTTTGTAAATATAAAAAGAGAAATCCTGAACGTTGCCCCCAAGTCTGACTTTGTCCAGGGCTTTACACGTTAGTGGTGGGATCAGGATTCCTCATTCCCAGGCTAATAGAAACAAACAGACCTAAAGGGACTGACAGGGACGTGGTCTTAAGATTGAAACCATGGTGGGTATTGAGGACCTAGCTGCTCATCTAATCCTTTGCACATCTTAAATCAAGTAGAAAATTCTGTGCAAAGAACACCATTAATTAACTCTCCCTCCTGAAGTAGTAGATGTTCCACAGTAACTATTGATAGCTGAAAGTTTTATAGATTTACCCCTGGGGGTTAAGTACGAAATAAGTATGAACTTGTTTAGTACTTTCTCTATTTGCCAAAAAAATTTTTTTTTTCAATTGTATCTCAGGCATGTAGCAGGGAATCAATGTCCACTCATTTTCATCTCCAACCATATTCTCCCCGCCAAAACACCAAGCATGCTACACGCACCCAGCCCTCTTCACCTGGGAGCAGTGTTGTTCCTTCCTTTCAGAGTATCATAGACAAAGGTTAGAAACCTAGCCAATTATGATTGGCTGGAATGTGAAGCTGGCATTGTCAAATTGGCAGTGATAAAATAATCAAGAATGACATCCAACTAGCTGGCCCAAGTGACCACAGTAACTCACTTGGCATTATAGAGAAACAGAATAGGGCAATGGGTGAGATTGGAGGTGGGGCTGGGGAGGGCTGAGCAAGGCTGGGCAGTACAACTGTTAAAGGATGAGCCTTGGTGCTCTGGCTGGGTACCACGTCTCTGAATAGCATACATCTAAGCATTGAATCAAGGTTTGGTTATGCTGTGAGAAATAGATATTTTAATAGGGCCACTTTCACCCTGAAGACATCAAAATGCTGCTTTTTTGTTTTTTTAAACCACCACTAATGGGCATTGGACTTACATCAGTATAGGGTTTGGGAAGGGATGAAACTCTGAGTTTTCCTGAATGCTAGTAACACCTAAAGTGAAGACTCGCAGGCTGCCGGGACTCCGTGCTTTTCCCCTCTGTGGGATTTCATGTCGTCAGAACTACTTGGTCTGCGTGGCAGAAGCCACTGCATCTCACATCTCAGAACTTTGCCACTAGTGAGGGGCTGATTCTCCTGCCCAGGTCCACTGGGAGAGGCCCAAGGGCAGATCCTGTAGAGTCACATACATCTGTCCAGCCTCTGGCTAATCATCTGTGGCCAAGGAGGTGGGTTCTGTGACGGACTGCCTCTCCAGAAGCACACTCAGCAAACAACACGTACCACATGGCAGCTATTACTTCAAACACTCATATTAACTCACTTGATCCTCGCTACAGTAAGAGTCACCCCGCGGGGCGGGCACATTTTCTATCATTTATATTCTAGGGATGAGAAGACCAAGGCACAGAGACAGCAAGTGACTCACCCATCCAAGATCACCTGGTGAGACTGCTACAGAGCTAGAATTAGAATCCAGGAAATTTTAATCCAAAATTGTTTTTTAAATTCCTGTTCCATACTACCCACCTTTCACTGCCTATTGTAGGGAAGAGGCAGAAAGGCTGTCCTGAAGAAAGTGGATGTTGTTCCCAGAAGAAAGGAGGGATTGGTGAGCAAGCAATACAAGAGATGTGCATATTTCTTCCCCAGTCTTACCAGGAATAAAATGGGAGTGACATTGACTTTGTGTAGTTGAATTGTAAGCTAACTGGAAAAATACACAGGAGAGGCAGAGTACCAGAGGCAGGTCACACCCGGGAGGGGTAGTGGCTATTGCCATTGTATTGTCAACATTTGCTCTCATTTTATTTCCTCTTGGTGTTTGAAGAGTGCCTTTGAAATCCTCAGGTTGGGTCCAGGCATCGTCAGGGAAACCATTTAAAGGCAGTGGCAAGAATGGTGGAGCAGAACCCTCCCGGAAAATATGAAACGCACGAGGAGCATCTGGGCCTCATAATGGGGCCACGGCTCCCCATTTAAAAACTCATCTGCAAGTTTTCCCACTTTGGAGACCCCATGTTTTGTCTTAGGAAGCTGAGGACCACAGAGGGCATAAAGTGTTTTCCTGGCTCCAGAGTTCAACACTGGCTGAGTGCCTGCCCTAGTCTGAAGCAGATCCAAGGGACAGATGTGAATAAACTTGTTTGAAGGTAGAAAAGTGCAAACCCTGGGGTCATGCACCCCTAGCTTCCGGGGAGAAGGAAGATACACACATTGGAAGGAGCTTCCTGTGGCTTTTCTGAGAATGGACACTGTAGGTGACTTCTGCTTTTCCAGTCCCAGAGAAGTGAACAAGGGCACAACTTCTGTTTGCGCAGCCTGATCTCTGCTGGGTGTGATTTGTGGGAAAAGATGTGGTTGGGAGCAAATGGAGGTGCAGGGCCAGGCACCTGAAGCTCAAGTAGGTCTCTGCTCCGGTTCCCAGTTTGTTCTCTTCCTGACCTGTAATTTGGCACTGACTTTGTATTTGTAATTAGGAGAAAGGTTTTTTTTGTTGTTGTTGTTTGTTTGTTTGTTTTAAACTGGGGTTGTACTACTGATTGCTTATTCTAAACAAGATGATTTATATAGGCTATTTTCAAACTTACAGAAGCATCCTTGCCCCAGCATCACACTCACTTCTGTGCAGACTCACCCCATGTGGGAAGCTTAGATTCTGCATGCCAGAGAGGTGATTCAAGTAACAGAAAGGAAGAGGGGAGCGGAGTTTGATATTCCTGCCAGAACTCTGGAGGATTACATTTCTGCTTTTTCTTTTTTCCTTCTTCTTCTTCTTCTTTTTTTTTTTTTTTTAGTAGAGAGTTGGAATCACTCCATCTAAACAGCAAATCATGAAATGCCCATGTTAATTGCTGTTGAAAAGGAGGGACCCAAATTCACTTTGATGTGAAGTTAATAGAACTTATTCCTGTTTTTATTTCCTTTCCACAGATCAAAAGGCCCCACAAGCTTTAGCCTTTTCTGACATTTGCATGCTTTGAGTGTTGTTCTTTTTATATAAGACTCAGAATGAGATATCCATTTCCTCAGACTACTTTAGGTAGGAATTAAAGAGATATTAGGGGAACTAGGTCTTTTTTTAATTTTTAAGTATGTCATGAGTGATTGAAGAGAAGTACTTCCTTTGTTCACGTAGTTTGTACAGCCAGTAGAAAGCTCATGATTACCATGGAGGAAGCTAGGAAGATGATAGATCATCTAGACCTGATTACATTCAATGAAACTACCTTCTTTTTATCACAGGTTTAAGCACAGTGGCTTCTACTACGAGTTTTGAGTAAGAAATAGTATAGAGATGTCCACCAGGAAGCAAGCCTTTGATTTGTGATGAGATTCCATTGATTTAATCATGTTGACAATAAACGTTGATTAAGTGGCTACTGTGTCCCAGGAGCTGCGGGAAGTACACGGAAAGTGGAGATGAATTAGATTGAGGCCCTACCCTCAAGGAATTCATAGTTCTGAGTCCAAGAAACTAGCTGATCAATTACAAAGCAGCTTTACAGATGCTTAATCACGTTTGTAGAAAGTTCTCTGGGAGCATGAATTCTCCCTCCAAGATCAGAAAAACTGTTATCTTGAAGGATGAAAAGAGTCTCTAAGATCCAAGGAAATGGAGAAGGGATTCAGGAGTAGCAGAGAGCGCAGAAGGCAAAAATAAGTGAGGGACATTTGGGGCAAAGAGAGTGTTCTCCTGGGGCCGAGGGTGCATGGTGGAGGGTGAGGGAAGGCAATTGGTATTTGGAGTACAGAAACCAGAGACAGGAAAGGATTCTGAAGATCTTGCAAGTCATGTCAAAGGGTTAGGTTTTATTTCATAAGAGTAGAGACTTATCAAAGGGATTTATCACAGAAATGCTTAAAGTGCATGATCAATCGTGAGTTTTAAAAAATAGCCATGGTATTAGCTCAGAGATTAGCTTGGAAAGCAATGAAACTGCAGGCAAGGAGGCTTTCATAGACATTATGGTCTGGATGATTAGCCAAGTTAACTTCAAAATGGTAACACGACTGAGAATCTGAGGGATCAGATTGTAGAGATATTTTTGAACATGTTGGGGAAAAGCAGAGATTTGTTGGAAAATCAGTTTAATAACTAGGTCTACCACTGACTGGCTGATGGACATTGGGTAAGATAATCTGTCTAAGATGAAGTTTTCTTGAGTTCTACAATGTAGATATAATAACAATAATCATTTTCATAGACACGTGGTGGCTGGGATAATGCACTGCACAGACCTCTAACTGCAGAGAGCCTGGTAGACTGAGGGCCTTAGTTGCTCTGCCCTGAGTTCCACTGTTCTGTTTGTACCTGGGCCTGGCTTCTTACAGACAGTGACTGAGCTCAGCAGGCATAGGGAGTTGGGCACATGCCCAGGAGACACAGGGTTCCTTTGACACATGCCTTTGGCTTGCAGACTTTCTTGAACTTCTTTTGCACATTGGTGCACAGGAGATTCTATCCAGCCTTCTCTTCTTCTCTCATTCACCCACACAGACATGCACCTTACTCTCACAGCCCTATCTAGCTCCCTTCCCATTTTCTCTCATAGGTGATGCCCCCAATAAGACTCTGGCTCATTTAATTCCATTTGGCTTCTGCCTCACAGAAGACAGAAGACCCAGACTAACTCAGATGGAAGCATTATTTTAGTCAGTTTTTCATCACCATGACAAATGCATGAGGAGGAGAGTTTTTTGTTGTTGTTGTTTGTTTGTTTGTTTATTTTTTGATTCTTGGTTTCATTGCTTTAGGCCTGAGGGTGTGGCAAAACATCATGGCAGAAGAGCATGGTGGGGGAAAGCTGATCACTTCATGAAAGCTGGGAAGCAGACAGAAGCAGAAGCCAGGGAGAAGACATAGTCTCCAAAGGCACATCTCCAGTGACCTACATTCTCCAACTATGTCTCACCTAGCTACAGTTTCCAATGTTTCTAGTAGTTGGTTCAGAAATTGATAGATTAATCCATTGATGAGATAAGAGATCTTTTGGTCCAGTCACTTCCCAATGGCCCCATCTCTGAACACTCTTGCATTTAGGGACCAAGTCTTCAACACATAAGCTTTTGGGGGCCTTTCCAAACCCAAACCATAAAAGGTAGTGATCTACAAACCTTGAAATGGTATTTACAGTGACCCAGATACTTATCAAGTGATGAATGGATAAATAAGATGTGTTATATCCATAAAATGAAATATTATTCAGCAAATGAAAAGGAAGAAGTACTGATATGTGCTATAGCATGCATAAAACTTGAGGTCTTATATAAAGTGGAAGAAGTCATACACAAAAGGCTTCATATTGTAAGATATACTTATCACAATATATCATACATGAGATTCATCCTGACTTCCTCATATTTACATAATATATTTTCATATGACTCTCAGTTTACTCATCCCTGTGTAGTATTCAATATATTCATGTATGTTTCCCACATATTTTCAGAAGTACATTCAGAAGTACTTATATGGAATATTCAAAATAGGGAAATATATAGAAAAGAAAATTAAATTTGTAATTGGCAAGAGCTAAGACAATAGGGGACAATGAGGAGCATCTACCTGATCGGTATGAAGTTTATTTGGGGGACTAAAAGTTTATTGGGAAGTTCATATTAGTTCAGGAATTAGATAGTAGTGATGGTTGTGCACTATTGTAAATGTACTAAATGATTTGTATGCTGAAAAGAGGTTAACGTTATGAACTTTGTAATGCATATATTATCATAATAAATGTTTTATGTGGATATAGGTACATTGTTATTACACAAATAGTTTCTCACCTTCCGCAGTGTCCATCTCCACGTGTTCCTCATCCGGCCCTTACCTGTTTTCTCCTCTCCACTGATCCACTGAACCTCCTACTGAATTTCCAAGTGCACTGGATACCTGTCAGCACTTTTCTTACAAAAGTTCTCCACTGCCTTTGACACTGTTAACCCTCCCTTTTTCTTGAAATTGTCTCTTGTTCTGACTTCCATATGGCACCCTTTGCTCTGGTTTTTCACCTTTTCCTATTCTTCCCTTTAAAACTTGATGGTCCCCAGGATTTTGTCCACATTCCTCTTCCCTTGACTCATTCTCAGGAAGAGGTGGCAGCTTCCAAAAGTACCACTCAAACTTAATATTCCTGTCCAAATTCCAGACCTGATGAGCTCCAGTCTTCCCCTGGGTCCTTTCATCTCAACACATCTGAACAGAACTCACTTGGGGCCCTTTCTGGGTTCCTTTGAACATCATCAACAAACACCCAGTTCTGAAGCAAGCAACACTTGGCTTTACTTTTGACTTCTCCTCACCTCTCAGTGCTCAGATCTAACCTGTGTCTAAAGTCCTATCTGTTACCACTGGTGTTTCATTCAAATCCATTGCAACCCAATTCTGTGGTTTTCTTTAAGATCCCCTCCACCATTTCCTTGGACACTTCATGAACTTTATGATTGCTCCTCAGGTCTTCCTTACCAAAATATTCTCATCATTGCTAAAATACTTTTATTTTCTAAAATGGAAATCTGACTACATCACTCCCTAGTTCTCCAGGGCCTTCCTCATCGCCTGCTCTACAGCTTGACCAGAGATTCCTACGGGAGTCACATGACTTGTTCTTTACCCTTTCCAGCAGGTCTGTCCTTGTAGTGAATGTTTCCTTCTGGTCTAGTGGGTCTCAATGTTGGCCACATCTCAGCAGGTGGATGATGACTGGGCCCCTTCTCTCAGAGATTCTGGCCTGAAATGTAGCCCTAGATATTGTTTTCTTTGTTTTTAAAGTTCCCAGATGCTACAAATGTGCATCCAGGGGTAAACACACCTGTGAATACAGCCCTCTTGTTAGGAATGTGGAAACACAGGGCCCCCAAGATATAGAGTACAAGGAACCAAAGTAAGCACACCCTCATTTCCTGCCCTGTGAAGCTGCCTCAGAAAGGAGTCTATCACCCAGTGGTATGGCAGGTATTCGTGGAAAACTTGCCTGGGATGTAATAAAATGAGGAGTCTTGATGTACTGTCTGGCTTCCTTCCTTCTACCTGCTGGAGTGGGTGGGGGTGCAGGCTGCAGCTGCCTAGGTTGAGCAGGTAAGCTATGTGTTCTTTAGAAGCAGATGGCTAGTGCTAAGAGGGTTGGGGGAGGATGACTCTAGCAAGAATGTTCTGCCTGCCTTTCCATTACTTGAATTTCTACCCACTTGCCATTTTATCAGTTTGCAATGGCCCTAATTCTAGGTGCTAGGTGTAAGGACTTCAATATGTGAATTTGTGTGGTGGGAGGTGGGTGGGAATATTTTAGTCCACAATACTAACAAGAAACAAGACATAGGTTTATCTGATTAATACCCCAAAATGGTTATCTTCCCCTTCAAATATGGGAGTTATCTCTCTTCTCTCTTTTTTTTTAATATTTATTTTTTAGTTGTAGGTGGACAGAATATCTTTATTTTATTCTTATGTGGTCCTGAGGATCGAACCCAGTGCCTCATGCGTCCTAGGTGAGCACGCTACCACTGCGCCATAACCCCAGCCCCATCTCTCTTCTCTTATTGGCTAAAGACATTCAAACCAAAGAAAAGAAATAAAAAAGACCATATCTGCAGATAAATCCCAAACTCCTAACCCCATACATTCTGAAATCATCTCAATATCCTTTTAACCCTTCCTATCCTGTATACATCTCAGATTCCAATGGCCAGTATTATACCACCCTTCTATCCAACTCTTTACATGCTTAGTTATTGGGCAAGTATGTATTCTCATTTTATAATGGCCAAACAGACTAAAAAGCCTCTTCTGGATGTAAGAGTTCATTATTCAAATATGATTTGCAAGAATGGCTAGAAGAGACTGGGGGAACCGGTGGTTTGGGGAAGGGTTAATAACAGCAAATAACATTCAGAATAGTGAAATCAAAGCAAGTCTACTGGAGACACTAAGAACAAAATACCTAGATTTCTCTCTTCAAGGCCTACTAGGCCCTTTCTTTCATCTTATTTTCAAGGTATGTGAAAAACTTTCACTTAGATACTCCTAATGCAGGGTTTGTCAACATTGGCATTGATATTCTGGGCTAAATAATTATTTGCTGTTGATGGGTCTTGCGCAATGGAAGATGTTTTGTAGCACCCCTGGCCTCTACCCACTAGATTCTTGTGCATTTCCAGGCATTGCCAAATATCCCCTGAAGGGCAAAATCAGCTTCAGTTGAGAATCACCACCTTAAAGTATGCAAAAGCACTTTGTAACTCCAAAATGCAGTGCAGATGTGTGGAATTATCTCATTTATTACTTCCAACAGCTGAGTGTTCTGTATAAATGGCAAATAGTGCCTGTCATTTAAATGACTTGCTTCAGATCACCCTGCAGATCTGTCGTAGCCCTTGAGATTACACTGCAATCACCAGAAACTTCTATTCTAAATGGCTTTAACCATTCTCAGATAGGAAAGGGTGTTGTCCCCAACTCACCACCAGAGGACGTTTCTGAGGGTTAGTGGAGCTCTTCCTGGGTAGACAGGATGTAGAACTACACTGGCTTCGCATTTAGATAAATGCTGCCAGCCTATTTGCATATTTGCATACTGTTCTTATAAGACAATAGATGAATGCGCCTGCATGCAAAAGAGATAGACAAAGATCTTTCCTAGCAAGTGTTTATTTTGGGTCAAGCTGTCTGCTCAAGAACATGCACAGCTACTGAGGAGTGGGTCCCTGTGTGCAAACGGCATAAAATGCAATGTGTGAATGAGATCCCCCACACCCCTCCCCATCTCCTCCATGGTCAGAAGGGCTAATCTTATTCTGCTTGCCGATTGTGGGAGGCTTAGTTAATCTAATTAAATGAAGCGAGTGCCTCCGGAGTTCCTAGTCTTGCTATCCCTTCTCTATCAAGGACTGGCTCTAATGGCCCAACAAAGGGCTCAGCCCAGTGCACCATGAATTTGAGATAATGTCCCGTGTTGGGTTAACCCAACTCTCCTGCCAGCAGAGCTGATGCCATCTGCCCATTTATTGACAGCCTTGTCAGCAAAAATCTGGAGTCTGAGGGTGGGCAGGCAGCCAACTTGCTTTCCACTGTCTCTCCAGTGTCTCGGTAACAGATGTTGTGCCTCATGCCTGGAGCTGCTGTTGGCAAATCGCTGCATGCTCATGTTATTTATCAGAGGGTGGAGGGAGGGCAGGAAGGGATACATGTTTTCCAGGAAGGAATTTGTATTCCTTTCCAGGTTCTCTGTTTGCAGATTAAAAAAAAAAAAAAAAAAAGTACTTGAAACCGAATTTTTCAAATGTAAAATAATCAGTTTATTGTTCAATACTGAAAAAAAAAATATTCCAAACCAGGCAACTGTTAAATGTGCCAAATCACAAGTTACACAGGTTTGCGTGGCTTTGAGCCCTTGCCATAATTCCCTTAGAATCTCCCTGGCCTTGGAAGATGCTTTTAAATTGGACTGCCATACAAAAGCAACTTAGGAGGATTTTTTTCCCTAAAAATAATGCCTCAGTCTGTCCATTCTTACCCAGATCAATGGAAATCAATCAGGTTGTTATTGAATGAATAGAGTGTGATTCAGTGAAGAGAAAATGTGTGTATGTCCCCAATGTAGGAATTTTTTTTTTCTGTTTGTACCTTTATTTTTTCAAGGAGGAAACAGGAAGAAAAGGATAATGCTTAAGAAATGAATTGTAGCCTCTATATGGAGATTTGCATGCCTGTTCTGATAAGCCAGCCCAGGTTGGATGTCACCCTTTCTGGAACATCTTATAAAAGCAGCTGTATCAAAGACTCTTCTTCCCATTAGGTGTAAGGCACTCAACCATTGGTTCACATGAGCTCCATGTTTATTCATTCAGCCATAACAAAGGGAGTCTTGGCTCAGGAGAGAAAAATAGCACGGAGGGACTTACGTCCCACTGACACCTAGGAAGGAGAAACAGTCACCTAGGGAGATGTGGGGAGGACAAGTGGCTCTGATGGGGGCATCTTCAGTTCTCTAGCAAGGGAGGAACGCATGTGTGTGTTTCTCTGTTGATTATTCCTTGTTTAGCACATTGAAAAGGCAAAACCCTGCATGGGAATTGAAGAATTCACCAGGGGAAATGTCCTAAGAGAAGATGAAGACTGTGCAGAGTTACCCAGGAAATAGCCTGGCACCTCAGGGGCCCCCGAAAGCTCATACCACTGCTGGATGTGTCAAGCTAAGCAGGTCAAGCATTAGAACCATGCAGGCTGCTCTCCTGTGTCTTATGCCTCCCTGAGCTGCACTGAGACAAATGTCACTGTCTTCTAATCAACTGGTCTCAGCGGAAGCAAGACAATAAAAGTCTGATGCTAATAAATGCAAAGCATATCTGATTGCAAAACCCCATACTAACTGGAGAGGATATAATTGACACCACTGAAGCAGTAATACTACCAATCACCACTTCTGGCTGTTTGTATTGTGCGCTTCCTGGTGAATGTTTGTTTGTTTGTTTATACCAGTTTCTTACGTGGTGGAAGGTTTTTTTTGTTTTGTTTTGTTTTGTTTTTTCTGGTTGATGTCCAGGCTAACCCATCCATTCTGGCACTTCAGGCTAGGGCAGTGGCTTTGTTCTATGCCCTCTCACGCTAGGAGCAGGCTCAAAGCTGAATGAGTATGAGTCTGTGACAAGACTCAAAAGTGTGGCCAGGGCTGATGATCTGATGGAAGCTGAGGCTCTGAAAGGTGAACTGTGGAGTCCAGGATGGCTCCACATCACAGGTGGAGGCACCCCTTTACTTGATAGGTGAGGACCTGGGCTCTGAGCTGAAAAGGCTGCAGGACAAGGTTGTCCTGTGTAGAAACCCAAGCAGAGGCCCCTGGGACACCTTAAAGGTGGGGTCATGGGGAAATGAACAGAAGGTGATGATGAACTCATGGCACAGCAGCACTGTGGGGAGGGGCTGCTTCCACAGAGCAAGGTTGGGGACCTCTGCCTGGCAAGCTGGCACACGGGCTCCTCTCACACCTTTTAATCTGCCTCCCAATTATCCAGGGCATCTGAGTAAGTGATGCCATCTAAAAGATCACATTCGGTGCTGGTCCAGTGAACAGACATTGGACTAGGAATTGGGCCAGGGTTAGCTGCCAGGGTTAGCCATTGTGAGCTTTGGGGAAAGGCTTCCAGAAAATAAGCAATGCAGCGGCCAGGCCTGGGTCCCCTCCCTACCTTTCCCTCCCGGGAAGCTGAGCAGTGTGCATGCATCCTGCTGCCTTGGCCAGCTGCAGCCTCTGCTTCTGCTTTCGCTTCCACTCCCATCCCTGGCAGCTGGTGAGATGCCCACCTTTTTCTGTACCGGAGCAGGCTGCCAGGACCCAAAGACCAGTTGGAGCCTGTGAACACAAAGGAGCCAAGAACCGGGCTCCCGTGCTATCTATGCAGCCCGGATGCCAGCCAGCCTTCCCTCGCCACGGTTTTGCTTGGTCTCGAGGTACTCAGTGAGCAAAGCCGTGCGGGCCCTGCCTGCTGCTGTGCTCTCTCCCTCTCTTCTCCGCCTTTGCGCTCAGCCTGGAAGGGTTCTTTGAGTTTCAGCGTTTCTAGGTGACGCACTGAGCCGTTGCTAAGAGTCTCCTTGGCCGGAAAGGAATGGCGAGCAGGTGTGGGGTAGTGGCCTGCTCTGGACCCTCGGTGCTCCCAAGCTGAGAACCACAGGCAGGCGCCCAGTCACCAGCCGCTTCTTCGTTCAGCCCCTGTCAAGCTCTGAGGCAGCCGCTCATTTTTCTGCGCCTTGATACCTGCTCTGAGAGGCAGTTTATTGGCAGACTGCCAAAGCCTCCTCTTCTCCTCGCCTTCCCCTCTGGCTTCCCTTGCCAGAGCAGGCAGGCGCTGGGCCCATGACTTATCAACGCTGGAGAAAGGTCTGCCCAGGTGGCACTGGGGACCCTCAATTCGCTCTTGGTGCTGAGCAGCCAACTGGTTTCCTGCAGGGGACACTATACTTGCATCATGCCAAACCAACACCCTCCAGTACCTGGCATTTAAAGCTAATGAATGAGACAGTGTAGTCATAAGGACCCAGGTGACTATCCCATTTCCAAGAGGCACTGCTGCTCAGACGCATGAGCCTAATGTTGTCATGTTTTCCAAATCTTCAAGAAGCCAGAAATCCCAGTTTGGTTATAAAAATCTTAAAATATTTCTCACATTGGCAACAGATTCTCATTTTTTAAAGTACCATGTAGGCCAAGCAAATCACTTCTGCATGATTATGCTGGACCCAAAGGCTGTCCATGTGTAATTTCTACTCTAAACTTGTGAGGACCCAGCCACAAACACCATTTTGGAGTCTAATTGGCATCTTCCCACATGGGTGTGGTGACTGCTCCATGGATTCCTTCTCGAGGGTTCTAAGCTCCTTTGGTGGTTCTGATTTGTTCTATGCCCTTGTCAGGGAGGTCTAGCATAGCATTAGCTAGAGAGGAATGAAATCGTTCATAGAGAATTTCCTACACTTTTCCTGACCCGGGTTCAACATTTGACCTAAGTATATCAGTTTTCCATGCCGTGCAGTCTTGTTGGCGCCATGACAGGATATCCTTCAAAACCAACAGGAGAATCACTCTTGCTCTGAAATCCACTTCTTTTAAGGGCTCACCTGATTAGGTCAGACCCACCTGGATAACCTCCCCTTTGATTAATTTAGAGTCAACTGACTAAGGGACCTTTAATCACATCTGAAAGTTCCTTTACCTTTTCCATATAACATCACCATAAGAGTGAAATTCTTCATATTTAGTCCCACTCATACTCAAAGGGAGAGGATTGTCCAGTGCATGTATAACAGGAGTGGGAATTTGGGGGCGGCAAGCCCAAATTCTGCCTATCTCACTAAGAAAAACTCTTATCTTCACTGATTTTAAGTTATTCATTAAATTAAAGCTGTGCCGGGTGATTCCTTCCACCATATTTTAGATAAAAAATACTACAAATTGATCTCAAAAATGTACTTTGGACTATTATAACTCTTCTATTTGCCCCTGGATGAAACACAAATGAAAGGGGGTTCTTGAGTTAGTTCTGGAACAAAGTTAGTGTGTTCACATTTTGTCTAGTTCTGGGCCAGATGAAATTTAAAGGACATAAAAGATTCACAAATACCAAAGCATTAGAATATTCTTCTGGGTTGTACTGATCCAGATCATTAAGATTTGGTTTTGTGCTAATAGAGATTAGGCAGACCATAAACTCGATTGCTTCTGGAGCCATGTTCATTTAAACAACAGTGAAAGGGTCTCAGGAGAGTGTTAGACTATTGTCCTAAGAATTGAGGTTCTCTCTTGTGCATCTTGCACTCCAGAAAGAAGAGATGGAAACTGCAAATGCCAGGAAGATGGCTTGCCCCACTCTGATATTTGCTGTTAGTTCTCTCTCTACCCTTTCCCTTTGTTATTCAAAGAGAGATACACACTTCTACTTGGCAAAGGTTTTTCTCTTGACTGTGAGATCTTTGGGTCAGGGGACTCTCAAGTCAGGAGGATGGAGGTGGTACTGTCTGCCTCTAGGGAAGCAGAAATACACCAGTGTCATCATCCTTAGAAAGATGTCCTCTCCCTGAGTCTGACTTCCTTGCACCAAACTGCAATCACTCTGTTGGCAGCCAGTTTCTCCCCAAACACAGACTTTCATTTCTTAAGAATTAAGCAAGTCCGAGACTGCTGCTCTCTGCTGTTTAACAGAAGAGGTAAAATCCTGGCTTAAGTCTTTTACCAATTTGTAAAGAATACTGATCTTTAAATATTCTTGTTTCTAAAAGGAAGTGCAAAGGATTTAGGAGGCTCATCATTATAAAACCCTCAGGCTAACATGAGGAGCTTCAACAGTAGAAAGAAAAGTTTGGGAATCTTTTTAGAAATGCTTGCTAACTTTGTAAAAAAAAAACATCTTTCTGAGAACAACTGAAAAGATAAAACTGGTCATTCTTTCCCTCCATTGTGTTTGTCTGTGGCTTCTCTTGAGTTTGTTGGGAATTACATGTCATTTTTAAAGGACAAGCCAAACGATAGGCTCTTTCATGTTGATCAGAAAAATATCTGAGATTTAAAAAAAAAATCTGAAAACACAAAACAAAAATCAACCAAAGTACAACAAAAGCCTCAATTTCCTTCCAAACTCTCATCTCATTTTCTGTCTTGAGGGGCCTTAGAACAAGTCCTATAACTGCAGCTGACAGCCAATATTTGCCAAGATGCTTTTGACATGGACATAGTCAGAAGGTATGTATAAATGAACTGAATCTACACCAGGCATGACTTAATTAATAGTTTCTCTGTGTTCCCTGTAATGATGAGTTTTGCATAAAGTCTCAAAAATTTAAGTATACAAAACATCTGTTTCATCAGCTGGAGGATTGCCATGTAGAAGAACCACGAGTTAGCAAATCCGCGTTCTGACACTAGTGCCTCACCAACTTGATGTAATGCTGCAAGCTCCATGCTGACTCTATTTTCCATTGTCAAAGGAAGGCAGTCAGATTTGGCTATCAGTTATCAAACTCTACTTTTAGGACCTTAGGGTTCTATGGAGGTATATGAAGTCCCTCAGGAGGGGAAGAACAAAAGAGGCCAATGGTGAATATTTTAGTTCAGCAAATGCTCCACCCTTTTTTCCATAGAGAGTATTCACTTCTCCACTTCTCTGATGTGGGCCATATAATTTGCTTTGCAGAATGGAAATGTCAGTACTCCAGTTTTTAGTTAAGTCTTTAAGAGGTACCGCATACTTCAGCTTCAACCTCTTGTAGTGCTGACATGAGGGCATCAAGTCCCAGGAGAGAGATGCTCTTTCAGCCCAGTACTACAATCAGAATGCATGTGGAGCAGATCTAAACCTGTGCTTTAACACAGAATAGAGCCACAGGAGCCATCTTACAGACCTGTGAGCAAGACATAAATTTTTGTAGTTGTAAAGTTTGGGGCTGTTTGTTACATAGTATTATTGTAGCCAAGACTGACTGATAGAGGGTCTAAGTGGGCTGTCTCTTGGTTCTCAACTCTACTTTCAGCCAACGAAGTTCTACTCTTTACTATTTTACATACAAGTTTCTCCATTAGACTTCGTCTGAAAAATAAAATTCTACTGAATTCTTTTACTTTTCTTCAGAAAACTGGTGGTTCCCCCCAAACCACCAGTTGTATTAGATTACTTTTCTAAAGTTTTCATTGACTTATGATTTTAATAGTCATTTTAAACTTATACATGACTGATTATGCTATTTTTCATTTCTACTGTTGAAAATAAGAAATACAATAAAATCGAGACTTCAACAAATTAAAACTACTATAATTTTGACTGATAGTATCAATCTCTATTATTTTATATTCTTATTTTACTATTAATCTCCAGAAAGTAAATTAGCAAAGCCTTTAATATATTACTTCAGCAAGGAATGATAGATTACTTTTTAAGACCTTTTCTAGCTCTGGTATTTTTAAAGTCAAGAAACTGTCTTTGGGTCAGGAAGAGCTTTTCCTCAGATTTGGAGAACAGGACAAGGGCTCATGGCCATCTCCAAGCTAGTTACATACTCAGTGTGCAGTGACCCTGGGCACTGAACGTGGTGTGCTTTCACATACCCCAGATTTGGCGATTCTGGGACAAGACTCCCACCTGGCTTTAATACTTTGCTCACCTTTGTGTCCCTCATCAGTTATCAATCCCATCTGAGACCATGCACCTGCGGACTTCAATGCAGTGAGCTTTTCTTCCTCTTCAAACCTCAAAAGTTTTAACCGTGTTCTATTTAATCAGGATCCTAAAGATGACCAGCAATCACATCTAGTGAATACATGGAAGCCAAGGTGTTAGAGGTAATGCCAGTTTAAGGTGATAACTTTCCCAGGAATTTAATCTCCTAGAATTTTCTACTGTTTTATTTCATAGAAGTAAAAAATAATGGGTGTTCCAGATACCACACATAAGCCTGCTAAGGAGCTATTTTCATGTTTTTGTACCTGTTTAAAGACTCTGGTGGGAGTGCTTGCTTTCTGTGAAGGGTCTTGGTCCTGGTGACTCATCTTGACCCTAGTTTCTGCCCTCCCTCTTGGGGTGGCCATTCATTTAGAGGACTCCATACACAGCTTGCCCAAAAGTGATTGCTTAAAAATATTCAAACTTGAACTGGAGATGTAGCTCCATGGTAGAGCACTTGCCTAGCATGTGCAAGGGCCTGGGTTCCATCCCCAGCAGTACACACACACACACACACACATACACACACAAAAAAAAATTCAAGGTTTGTGACCCACAGTTTTCTTTGAAATGACCTCAGTTTCTTCCTCAGTGAAAAGAACACATTGAATTAGACTTTTTCTTTCTTCTCTATTGTTTTCCATAACTCACTCTAGTTTATTCTTTTTAAAGCACATATTAAAATTATTTTAATTGTAAGATATTTTGAATATACACACATGGGCAAAGAATTATTTAAAAGATTCCATGCATCCACTTGTTAGGTTGGACAGATGTTAATTAACTTGTTCATATTTGCTCCAAATCTTTTATATTTAATTTATAAACCAATTTTGAAAACGTTAAAACATTAGAAAATGGGCCTTTTGAAATAAAAAAGTTATGATACATGAAGGAAGAAATAAAATATACATTAATGAACAATTATGCAAATAAGAATATTACATATGAAAATTAATGGGAGAATGCCAGATCCACATTCATAAACAACCCTAAGTGCTTCTACTGTTTACCAAGATACAAAGAAAACTAACTCCAGAAAAGCAAAAGAACAACAAAATAGCCATGAGGAAACATAATCAAGTAATTAATGAAGACAAAATTAGAAATAAGCAAATCAGGAAAAGGACAACACATGTTCTAGGAAGAGATTATATAAAATAAAATTAGTTACTCCAGAGTATTAAAATATATGGATATCTGCCCAGTTATGAAGCAAATCTAACTTCAAAACCAATTCCTAACAAAGAAAACAACCAGAGAAAAATTATGGCTAAGTGAATTCATAACATACAAACATATTTAATATAACTTTATGTAATTCAGTAACACATTAAAAGAATATTGTGATCAAGCAGGGATTAATCTACAAATGGAAATTGGATTATTAGGAAATCTATTAATAGATATGTAATAGTAGATAATATAGGAAAACAATCTTTGCCAGACATTCACAAAATGTATTTAACATCACAAGGATGAACCTAGAGGATACTATGCTAAGTAAAATAAGCCAATCACAAAAGAAAAATACGATATATATTACATGCACATATATCCATATATAAGATATTTAGAGTAGACAAATTTATAGAGAAAGAAAGTACAATGGTGGTTGCCATGAGCCACGAGTAAGGAAAAATAGGGAGTTATTGTGTAATGAGTATAGAGTTTCATATTTACAAGATGGAAAGTTCTAGAGATGTATTTTGCAACACCCTGAAAGTATTTAGCAATATTGAATTGCACACTTAAAAACAGGTAGGTTAGTGAATTTTATGTTATGTGAATTTTATCACAGTTAAAAAGAAGAAAAATAAATCACCATGACAGTTTTCATGTAAACTAAAAATATGTATTTAACAATTTCTGGCCCAAATCCACATAAAATGGAAGAATGAGTAAAATTAATTAGCTTGCTCCAAAAGTCTTAACAAATCTGCTGTTAAAAGAACGGTTTGTCTGAAATCCAATGGTTTCTCAGAAATCAGAAATGAAAGGTAGCAATACCTTTTAAATAAAATTTTTCTATTTGCAAATTATTATGGATAACTCTTTCCTATATTTTTGCTAATAGTGTCTACTAACTACTTTTTGCCAAATAATGTAATTCCTATTATTATTATTATTACTATTATTAGCTTCTTAGATGTATTCAACTTTATTTCTTGATATAAACAAAATCTTTACGCATGCCATTGGTCCTGGAATAGAATGTGTCTTATAGCTTTAACAATGCAGACTTTTATCTACGTCTATTAATTCTACTTTAGTAACTATTGTTTAAGTTCTTGCTACCTCTTTTTTGTTTATTTTGGTCTACTTTGTTCACTTGTTCTTATAAGCTGAAACTGGTACACTTCAGTAGTTCACTCTAACTACATTTCTGGTTTTTTTTTCTTTTTGTTTTCTAACAGTTTTTCAATTTTTAACCAATATTTACTGCTGTAAAAAGTTTAAGCACTGTCATTTCTTCAGTATGGGTCATGTCTTTTACCAATCTGAGATGACTTTCCTCATAGGCTGGTGGAAGTTGGACCATATCTGGAGGATTCTTTGGGTCATTGTATAGAAGTGCAAGTGCTGAGGTCTGGAAAGCCACTGCTGCTAGCCTAATGAAGGTCAGTGTGACTTGTTCCGGATGCAGTCGGTCCCCTACCCAACAGTGCTCATCCCATGCAGATTCATTTTCCTAAACCAGATCTTTTGCCAGTGTAGAGGGCACCCTGCCTCCCTTAGCAGAGGAATCCTCACACAACTTTGCAGGTAATAGCACCAGCAAAGGGTCGAGGTAAGACTGTGTCACATACTGGTGTGGAGGTGAGGGTATGTGGACATTCCCATATGGAAAAAGACCCTTCAGTGCACACTACCTGAGACTGCTTGGAGGACAAGTCCTCTCCTGATTGGGTCTCCCCACACGTGACAGGTCTTAAACACCCTGGGCGGCCCATACTAACAGCATGCCATGAAAAGTAGGGTCACCCTATAAGGATCTTCTGCATGATTCCTGGGCAAATAGCCATCCAAGATAGCACTTTACTTTCCCCATTTAAGAATAAATAGCTAAGAATAGTGTGTGGATGTAAGAAGAAGCTGCAAAATCCGGTTGGGGATGATGATTTGAACTACTCTTTAATTCCCTATCCTCTTGTCTCTTCCTGTTGAAATAACTGAAGTATAGAGAAGTGAAAAGTTCATATAAAAGTTGGAAAAGAGAAGAGTGCCACCACTGTACAGATGATTCAAGGGATTTCTTGTTTGGTACTTGCTCTAACTTTTCAAGAAATTCCAATCAGACAGTGTTGCAAAAAATATGAAGTGGACATTGTCCTTCTCAGAACCACCAAAAAAATGTCCCATTGACACTTGGGGAGGCAGGAGCTTGCTGGGATGGTGCTGAAGCAGTCAACTGAAGCAAGGCCGAGGCCATGAGTAGCACTGGGGAGTGGTCTGATATTAGCAAACTCTGCTATTGACCATGGTATGCCCTCCTGGACTCCAAGAGGTGAATGTGGCATATAAAATAAAGGGAGGGCAATACCACCACTCGTTAAAGACTACTGCTCCAAAAACGTTAAAAAACAGCACAGCAATAATGTCTGTGCTATACTCTGCCAATATAGGTCCTCTGTTAACCACCCCCCTACTGAGCCTTTGTCTCCTTTGGATATATAAGAATTGTTCTTTAAGGTGTCATGTTCTTAATTTTGAGGGTATCTGCCTTTGCAGTTTGGGGAATAGATTTATTCTTTTTTGACCCCAGATACCCTTTCCATGTTTATTCAGTTTGTTTTCTTCAATTTCAATCTCCTGATCTTTGTTGAGAGCCAAGTGGCTTTTTATTTCTATGGAAATAAATGATCTTTTTACCCATGGAAACATTAGTCATCCTGCCTCCTCATTTAAAAACTTTCTTCTCTTGAGCAAGTGCCAAAATCAAGGGTGCATACTTATTCATTCCTCTGGGGATCACTCTCAGGATTGTTTTTTGTAGCCATCATTTCTTTAAATTGAAGCATGATACTCTACAGCCTGTGATTGTAAGTAAAATTAAGGTCTAATGGATGACTTACCACATCATGCTGCATTTCCAGAGATTTCATTTACAATAGTATCGAATGAACTGAGATGAATGAGTTTCACCCTTCAATGGAAACTGAGAAAAACAGAGCCAAGTTGACTTTTAGATAAATATTAACAGTAACTACTCAGAAGCAAAGGTCAAGAAATAATACCCAAACACTTGTCTTTACTCACACACTTAAATTATGTTCAACTTGAAAATCCATTCTCATTTTTAAGTGAACACATTAATCTCCCAAGGAATGAAAGAAGAAGTTGTCATGAATATATATAGAGAGAATAATTTACTCCTGACTTTCTCCAGCCCTCACAAGCTGCATTAAGAAGACCAGTCAGTTGTTTCATGGGGCACTGATCTATATGGGAACTAAAACAATGCCACTATGTCAGATAGACACTAGGGGTGACAACCATGTTCAAGCCCCTTCCCCTTAAAAGTGGGCAAGACCTGTCGCCTATAACCCATGTTTTTGGTCAAAGTATTTACATGTCCTTACCATTATTACATTAGGTGTATGTATACATTTAGTCAGTCTTTAGTGTCCTTGGGTTTCATAGCTGTGGATTCAACTAATTGAGGATTAAAAATAATGGGAAAAATTTGCACTTGGACTGAGTGTATATAGATTTTTTTTTCTTGTTATTATTTCCTAAATAATATAGCATCTATTTGCATAGCACTTGTATTAGGTATTATATGCAATCTTGAGGTCATTTCTAGTATATAGGAAGATGCACATAGATTATATGCAAACACTATCCATTTTATGTAAGGGTCTTGAACATCCACAGATTTTGGTATCTTTACAGTGTCCTGGAACCAATCCCTTTCAGACACTAAGGGAAGATTGTATGCAAGAGAGACCCTTTCTTCATTGCTAGCTTTGAATAATAGTAAGCTGCTATATTGTAAGAAGTCCTATATTGTAAGAAAGGGACCAAGTGACAAAGAGCTGCAGGCAGACTTAAGGGCATGAGAGAGATGTATATCTGAAAGATAGTAAGGACACAGGGCCTTCAGTCCTATAGCCATAAGATGAATCTGTTAACCTCAGAGAACCTGGAAGTGGAGTCCTCACAAGTTGAGCTACTGATGGGACCCCAGCCCTGGCTGATACTGAATTGCCACCTGATAACACTCTGAGGTAGAGAAGCCACTGGATTTCCAACTTATAGAAAACTGTGAGATAATACGTCTATTGTTTTAAGCCTCTGGTTTTGTGGCCATTCGTTATGTAGCAATGGAAAACTAAATGCAACTCTGGAACATGCGACAGAGATAGAGCAAATTGTGTTTACTAGAGTTCATCCAGGGAGACTAAAACGTGTGGTTGGAATAACTATTGTCATGTACCACTGGGTTTGAGGCTGATTCTTTGGGGGCAAGTTTATCTATTGTTTTATCAGGAGTGTAGCCTTAGTTACTGGAGGGCTTTTGCTGAGTGAGCTATGGAATCTTGAAGTCAGCACAGAGCTACTTGGAAGAATAGAGAAGAACCTGCTTGCTGCCAGCCATCCAGAGACTTCTCCATCTTTCCTCTGCGATACTCAGTTACTACATAAACACATGTAAAAGAAATACCTGAAGAATATTATTTCTGAGGGGCAGCAAATTACTAGTCTCTGTGGAGCTCCCACGTGTTTTGGTCTGGTTTCGTACCTGTCATTGAGGTCATAGGACACATTCAAGGAAACACTTGAAGTTGATGACATTTTGTATTAGGATCCTACTTTCTAATGGACTGGGAGAATGGAGGAAAACTAACATTTCAAAAAGAAGACCTCCAAGTCTATTTCAAGAGTAGATATCTGTTTCTTAAACAGGAAGCTTTGCCTATGCAGGAACTTTTTCTACTGGGAAAACTGGGAAGGTGCTAAGCTATTTTTTGTTGACTACAAAAAGTAGAAGTGGCTCAATTGTAAGGAACAGAGGCTGATTGGTTTTCCTGAAGGTGAAAAGTGTCTCCACAATTAACACTGAAACATGTACTTTGAGCAGCCAACTTCTGTCAGTCTGTTGTTATGGTTTGGATGAGTGTTCCTGAAGTACCATGCATAAATGTACAGTCTCCAGTGTGGTGGCATTAGGAGGCATGGCCTCCTGGGAGGTCCTGAAGTCATTGGGAGCATGCCCTTGGAGGAAACTGGGTCTGCCCATCCTCTCTTCTCTATTTGGAGATGTGAGCTTTTTGCTCTGACATACACTCTCTACTTTTGCCAACATCACCCTCACCAGAACCAATCTAGTAGGAATGCCCTGGTTTCCAACTTCCAAAACTGTGGACTCAATGAAACTTTTTTCTTTATAAGTTAATTGCTTCAGATATTTCCTTGTAATAATGTGAAGCTAACACTCCATTCTAGGGTAAGGTAAAGGCCCATGTAACATTGTAGACACAATTTCTAAAAACAGTTACTTCTCACCAACCTGAAATTCTTGTTACTTTTATTTTTATTGTCTTATTTTAAATTGTCAGAGTGAGATGTACTTTTTTTTTATTAGTTTATTTAATTGCATTTCAAGTCATAGCACATATATAGAGCTCAGTTTTTCCATTTCTCTGGTTGCGAACCAGATAAAGTTACACCAATTGTGTTTTCATACATGCACCAAGGGTAGTGATGACGATCTCAATCAACCATCTTTACTATACCCATTCCCCTTTCCTGCCCCCCGCCTCCCCCATGTCGCGTCCAGTGTTCCTCTATTTCTCTTATGTTTCCCATTCTCACCTCCCTTATCCATCAGCATCCACTAATCAGAGAGACCATTCAGCATTTGGTTTTTTGGGATTGGCTTACTTCACTTAGCATAATGCTTTCCAATTCCATCCATTTGCCTGCAAATGCCATAATTTTATTCTCTTTTATTGCTGAATAATATTCCATTGTGTATATGTACCACAGTTTCTTTATCCATTCATCTATTGAAGGACATCTGG
>PVHX01013047.1:24126-56562 GCA_004024805.1 Geosciurus inauris | reverse complement strand
ATAGCTAAATTGTGGAACCAACCTAGATGCCCTTCGATAGATGACTGGATAAAGAAACTGTGGTATATATACACAATGGAATATTACTCAGCAATAAGAGAGAATAAAATGATGGCATTTGCAGGTAAATGGATGGAGTTGGAGAATATCATGCTAAGTGAAGTAAGCCAATCTCAGAAAACCAAATGCCGAATGTACTTGTTGATAAGTGGATGCTGATCCATAATGTGGGGAAGGACATGGGAACAATGGTGGATCTCTGTTCACAGGTGTGTAAGGGGGGAGGGGGCATGGGGACAGCAAGGGTGATGGAATATGATGGACATCATAGCCCTAACTTTATGTATGACTGCATATATGTTGTGATTCTATACAACTTACATCTAGAGAATTGATATGTTATCCTCTATCTATATACAATGAATCATTTACACTGTTAACATGTAAGCCTAAATTTAAAAAAAAAGGAAAAAAAAAAAGGTTTACAGGAAAAAAAAAAAAAAAACAAGAAGGGCTGGAGATGTGGCTAAGTGATAAGTAATAAAGCACTCCTGGGTCCAATCCCCAGTACCCCCCCCAAATCGATTGTGTTGTTTTAAGAATTTGTATATTTATGCAGTGAGTTATTAGTTGTCTATTAAAATTATATCCTTTACTTGTGGCTTTTTACATTAGTAAATTGTTTGCATTTCTACCTAAATTTATCCCAAATCCACTAAGTTTATTTGTTTTGCAGTTCCTACATTTGTTTTAGGAGATCCAGCTATCTACTGAAGTCTGAATTTGCAATTTAAATGTCATTCATATCTTTTCTATTATGTGATGATTTCATATGTCTGGCTTCTACAAGGAAAAAAGGTCAAGAGCCAAAGTAGAGTCTCCAGTGTTCTGGTCTGGGTGAGAGAAGTTGTTACTCTGGCACAGATGATCAGGATGGTACTGGGGAAGGCAGCCTTCTGCTTACAGTCTTTGGACGTTGGATGGGCAACTCAGGAGGGGCCCTTGACTCCAGGAGGCTTTCCTCATCACTAGGTAAGAGCCCCACAGTCTCTGCCCAGCTCATTGCCTTGTTTGGGAATCTCTTTCCCCATTCCAAACTCAGTGTGTTCTTTGTTCTGCTCAAGCATGTGCATCTGTGTTCCTCAAGCAAGCCTGGTTTTCCATTTGCAGACTACCAGGGAGAGATGGGAATTCTACCAGAGAGGTGCATGGAGCCCACTGTCATGCTGGGAGAACACTACCGAAGCTGATGTTGCTGTGTCTTTTCTTTGTGTAGGTAAAACATTGCTCCATCCAGGGCTGGACTGCACTGTGTTTTCTACCTAAAAATACACATCAGATTACTCTGATGGCAAGATCCTCCTCTGGGATCACTAACCTGTGCAAGGTGTTCTGCTCCCCTGGGATGGATAACTGGTGCACAAGAATTCTTACCAAGGGGTTTCCAGTATGAATGAGATTTGCCTTTTTTCTGTGATGCTGTGGATTGAACCCAGGGCCTGACACATCCTAGGCAAGGGCTCTATCACTGAGCTACACCCTCAGTCCCTTATTTTTGTTTTGGATGGAGTTCTATCCTGTGTTCTTGCCCTAGTTTATCTAGTTTATTATTTTGTAAAAAACTGGACACCACACTATTTTAAAAATAACCTTTTTTAAAAAAATATTTTTTAGTTGCAGATGGACACAATGCCTTTATTTTTTATTTCTTTTTACATGGTGCGGAGGATTGAACCCAGGGCCTCACACATGCGAGGCAAGTGCTCTACCACTGAGCTACAATCCCAGCCCCATAAAAATAACCTTTTTTTCCTATAGTACAGTGTAAATTTTAACCTGTATCAAGATGAACATCATGTGTGTGTATATGTACATATACAATTAATTTTTTTATTTTTATAGTTTATTAGTTTAGGTATCACAAGCTCAGTTTTAAGAGGTAAAGTATCATGTGTGAATACAATTATGAGCTGTCTAGTATAACTTTATTTAAAAATTCTGTGTTATCGAATGAATGGAAAAACTTTAGATTAAAAAAATTCTATTAGTAAATTGCTGTGATAAAACAAAGTGAGAGTTTGTTACATCTAAAGTTGGAGGGCAAGTTTATATACTCTGTGGTCAAAGAATTTAAAAATTCTAGAATATCCTAAGAATGAGAATAATGGTTTGGAGCATTTTAAATATTGACTTAGGGCTGGGAGTACAGCTCAGTGGTACAATACATGCTTAGCAAGCACAAGACTGGGTTCAATCCTTAGCAATACACACAAACCCCCAGAGCAACACAGCTATTTGGTAAATGGTATTTTTAAAAAAGAAGACATAGTACATAGAAAAGGGTAGTGTAACAAAAATTTTATTCCTTAAACTCATATTAGATTATCAGTGTCTGGAAATTAGAGGAGTCTGGGAAAGTTAACTGGTGAATGGATAAATGAACTGTGGTACATTTGTACCACTCAGCAATAAAAAGGAATGGTATATTGATATGTATAACTACATAGATGGCTCCCAAATAAATGATGCTAAGTCAAAACAGCCAGACTCAAAAGGCTGCACAGTGTGAGCACATCTACGTAACATTTGGGAAAGGCATTGAATAGAGAAAGAGCAGATCATTGGTTTCCAGGGGAGGGGGAACGTTTGAATAAAAAGGACTTGAATGAGGAGGTGTAGGACAACAATGGATTTCCAGTGGCTCATAATTATGGTGAAAGTGGGCTACATAATTCCATGAAGATGTCAAAACTTATAGAACCAGACACCAAAGATTGTATTTCACTGTATGTGAAAAAATAAGTTTAAAATGATAAATCAACCCTCAAATCAATTGTCAGATCAAGAACAAAATTAAGGAGCCTTCTAGGACTCTGAATAATTTGACTACTGTCTACTTCTTTTAATTTAATATGTGAAAAAAATGACATCGCAGATATGGAGGAATATCTCTTTTTAACGTTATTCACAAAATTACATGAAAAAACTGACAATATACCAGCAGCTTGGGAGGCTGAGGCAGGAGGATCACAATTTCAAAGGTCAGCCTCAGCAACTTAGTGAGGCCCTAAGGAACTTGGCAAGACCCTATTTCTAAATAAAAATATTTTAAAAAGGGCTGGGGATGTGGCTTGGTGGTTAAGCATCCCTGGGTTCAATCCCTGGTACCAAAACAAACAAAAAATCCTGACAATAAAAGCACTAGAAGAAATGCAAATTAAAACTACACTGAGATTTCATCTCACTCTAGTCAGAATGGCAATTATCAAGAATACAAGCAACAATAAGAGTTGGTGAAGATGTGGGGGGAAAGGTACACTCATAATTGCTGGTGGCACTGCAAATTAGTGCAATCACTCTGGTAAGCAGTATGGAGATTCCCTAGAAAACTTGGAATGGAACCACCATTTGACCCAGCTATCTCACTCCTCAGTTTATACCCAAAGGACTTTAAAATCGACATACTACAGTGAGGCAGCCACATCAATGTTTATAGCAGCTCAATTCATAATAGCTAAACTATGGAACAAACTTAGGTTCCCTACAACAGATGAATGGATAAAGAAAATTTGATATATATACACAATGGAATATTACTTAGCCAAAAAAAATGAAATTATGGCATTTGCTGGTAACTGGATGGAACCGGATGGAGACTATCACGCTAAGTGAAATAAGCCAATCCTCCCCGCCCCCAAAAAACAAAGGCCAAGCGTTTTCTTTGATATGAAGATGGCTAACTTCACGATAAGGTGGGGAAGGCTAGGGAAGAACAGAGGTACTTTGGATTAGAAAAAGGGAATGAAGGGAAGGTAAGGGGAATGGGCATTGCACAATCCAAGTGAGGTGTCATGGTGGTTTGGGGGTAGGGCAGTGACCATGGAGGTGCTAGAACCAATAGGCTTCTTGGACGTTTGATTGGGCTTGTGGGAGAAAGAGAGGGAACAAGAATGACTCCAGAATCATTTGGCAAGAGCGAAGGGAAGAGGGGACGTAGCTCGGAAGGAGCAGGTTCAGGGAGTGGGGGAAGTGGAGAATTCAGCTTCCAACATGTGGAGTTTAAAATGCCAACTAGCTATCCAAGTGGCCATTTCAATCAAGTAACTGGGTGTGTGATTCTGCTTCAGGGGCCTCATCAGCATTCCGATGGCATTTAAGCATAGAACAGAATGAAGTGTCCCAGAGGGACTGCAGATGCAGAGGAGAAGAGGACCAAGGGTCAAGTCCAGGGCTGCTTCACCACTGGAGGTCAGGAGCAGCAGGAGCAGCCTGCCAGCAGGAGGTGGAGGGTCAGGGCAGCAGTGTCTCTGCTGCCAAGTGCGAAGACATTTCAAGGAGTTCATTTCAAATGGTCCTTCATACCATTTGAAGCAGGTATCTGTAATTCAGGAGGCGATCACAAGCATAGAGCTGATGGGCCGGGAGAAGGGAATGATCACACAGGCGTTCCACACGTGTTGCTGAGCGCATCAGCACCTTTGGCTTCCTCGCCTCGCAGCTGGCCTGCCTGTGAGGGTCCCTTCTCCTCTGGGTGATGATTGATTGCCCAAGCTGAGCTCGGAAGGGCGCAATAAAGGATCTGAAACCAGCAAGCACCACTTCCTTCCAAGGCCAGGCAAATCTTTAGGATTCTGAGGCTGAGGTTCCAGAAATGGCATGTCAATGATATGGGAGCTGGAACATCACAGGGCAATGAACTAAGCAGACACGAAGGTTTGAATTGGAATCTTTGCTTACTACGTGAAACTAGGCAAGTTCTTAACTTTCTTTTTTTATAAATAACAACAAACAACAACAACAACAACAATAATAAACACTTGCCTTACAGCTTTGTTATAAGACTCAGAAATCACAGATTACATGTAAAGCTCTTGATATGCAGGGTATATATGCTAAACAGAAGCTGTGGTTATTGCTTCAGTTAAAAGATAAGGGCTATATCAAATGCAAATCAATTTGCTAGAACTTGAATGGAAACAGGGGCAAACAGCAGAGGAAGACAAGACAGAGATGAATGATTAGTGACTAGTGATTAGATGGATTTGACAGTGCACCTCCAGGACAAACTGAACTCCAGTAGGACTCAAGTGCCAAGAAGATTTAGGGGATCATTAAACTCCTGGCCACTCACTCCTGTTCTCCAGGAAACCTGCACAAGTTCCGGGTTTTTCTCCTAGGCTTCCTGGCTCTGATGTGACTGCCTCCTGGGATACCTGATCTTGCTGGGCTTAGGTCCAGCCACCAGGCTGCCTGACCTTGAGGGCTGGCTTTTCAATCCTGTCTCATTAAGACAGAGGGCTATTCAGTCATTTCTGAAGTTCTTCAGGGAGAGCAAGAAGTGGGAGGCCATTATATGCAGGCTTCAAATGATGTGGCAACTGTGGCTAAGTTTAAAAGGTCCTTTGGGATTTCTACTTGAACTTGCTAAATAAGCACTATCAGTATTGACTGAAGGAAGGGTCAACAATCTTCGTCTCATAGAGGTTGGTTTGCACTATTGATTGAGAAAACCACTCTTTTCTCAATGCTCTTCATTGTAGTTTTGTTGTAAGTCAAATGTTATCAGTCTGTCTGTCTAACCTCTGCCAATTGCATGTTGCCTGAATCATTATGGCTTTAAAATGAAGTTTCAGTACTTCTATAACTCCACTAAGACTGCTTTGGTTCTTCTAGATCCTTCACATTTCCCATTAATTTTAAAACCAGGTTCCATTTCCACTAAAATAAAACAAAACAAAATTAACATTTACTACAAGTTTGGTTGGAAATGGACATCTTTGTAATATTTAATCTTTCAATTCATGAATATGAACTTTGCTTTTATTAATTTTCCTCTCTTTACATTTTTTCGGTAATATTTTATAATTATCAGTCTTAACACATATTTTGTTGGATTTCTTTTGAGGTCTATCATGAATTCTGATGCTACTAAAAATGACTTCTAAATTTTCTTTTTTTTCCTCATTTATTCGTTGCTGGAACTAAAATTAATTTTTAATATTGATTTATCCAGAAAAATTATACATTTACTTATTAATTCTAATAGCTTTGGATTTTTTTCATGCATCATCCTATCATCTGCAAATGACAGGGTTTTTTTTTAATCCTTACAATTGTATTTGTTTTTCTTGTCATATTGCTCCAACTAGTACCTTCAGTATATTGAAGAGAAGTGGTGATAGATGTCATCTTTATCTTTGGTCTGATCTTAGGAGAGAAGTGTTTAATATTTCACTAGGTGTTGGAGGCAATGTTGTGTATAATCCAGTTAGATTAAGCATTTTAATCATGATTTTCCAGTTTTTTAGGTGTGTTTTCTACTTGCTCTATCAGTAGTTAAATCTAAAAAAATCCAATAATTTTGGGGTTTTCAATTTTTCCTTTGCTTCTGACAGTTTTTGCTTTATAGATGAGACTTTTTTATTAGGTAAATAAAATTTTTAATTATTATAAATCCTGATACATGGTCCCTCTTACAATAGTGAAATATACTTCTTTACCCATAACAATGCTTTTTGCTTAATGAAGTAAAATACATTGTCATGGTCACACCAACGTTTTTCTGTTATCATGTGCATGGTGTAACTTTCTTCCATTATTTTACTTTTAACTTCTTTGGTCCCATCTATTTAAAATCTATTGTTAGAAGCAGCATATAGTGAGACTTGGTTTTTTTTTTTTGGTACCGGGGATTGAACTCAGGGGTACTTGACCACTGAGCCACATCCCCAGCCCTATTTTGTGTTTTCTTAGCGCCTCGCCGTCCCTGAGGCTGGCTTGGAACTCGCTATCCTCCTGCCTCAACCTCCCAAAGTGCTGGGATTACAAGCGTGAACCACTGCGCCCGGCTGACACTTGTTTTTTAATAGTCTGAAAAATCTTTGTCTTTTGAGTGTTCAATCTGTTTATAGTCAATGTAATTAAGGACATATTTAGATTGCATTTCATCATTTTATGATTGAATTCTGTTTGTTCCTTCTCTTCTTTGGTTCTTTTTCTTTGCTTCTTGTATTCTTTTGGATCCATCAAGGTTTTATTAATGTGGTTACTCTTCATTATTCCCTTTCTGTGAACTGGTTACATACTGTTTTATGATATTTCATAATTCTTTTAGTAGTTTTTGTATTTTATTCTTTCAAGTTTATGGACACTGCTACTTCTGCTACTTTCCAGAATGTGGAAATGTATCCCAACAGTGTGACCCCACATGGACCAATCTTTATCAGGACTGATACCCAGAGCCGGACACGTGGCACACACCTGTAATCCCAGCACTTTGGGAAGCTGAGACAGGAGAATCACATGTTCAAAGCCAGCCTCAGCAAGGACAAGATGCTAAGCAATTCAGTGAGACCCTGTCTCTACATAAGACACAAAATAGGGCTGGGGATGTGGCTCAGTGGTCGAGTACCGCTGAGTTCAATCCCCAGTATAAAAAAAAAAAAAGAAGTTTGGCCTATGTGAGGTCATGGGATACAGACTTGCAGGAGCACCAGTGATCAGCCTGGGGTGTTGGAATCACCTCTTTGGCTGGCCCTGAGATCTCATTCTTACCTCCCTCGTTTGTGAGAAGCTGAGGTCAGCCTACTGCTTGGGGATCAGCAAACACCCAGGAGGGAGAGGGGCACCCAGAGTTCAGTTCACACCTCTTCATCTGCCTTGCCTCCGTGACATTAGCTCCATGTGTCCTCTGTGCCTTATCATTCTCAAACTCCGATTTTATTCTGTGTAGCCTTGAGACTGCCCAAATCTGTGATCAGCATCTTTGCCTCTTCATTTGGCTTCTTAACCTCCTTCCCCTGTACTGACAAATTTTTGGTGAATTCCCTGAAGGAGGAAGCTGAGCAGAATATCAGGATCACCTTTATGCACAATCCCTCTGTCCAGGACTTGGATCATTGAAGTCCTTGCTTCTTTAATGACGTTCTTATGCTAGAAGTTTTTGCTCATTGTTTTTCATTGTTGTTGGTATCTTATCCAACTTTTCCGGTTGTTTTTGCAACAATGTTTATCTACTATAAGAAAGGTCATCACATGTGGAAGCAGAAGTACTTGATAACATACTTTGGTTTGGTTTGGTTTGGTTTGCTACTGGGGATTGAACTCCAGGGAGCTTATCCCCAGACCTTTTTATTTTTTTTATTTTTTGAGATAAGACCTCACTAAGTTTCTGAAGCTGGCCTCGAACTTGAAATCCTCCTGCCTCAGTCTTCCAAGTTACTGGGATTACAGGCGTGCACCACTGGGCCTGAAATTGATAACATGCTTTTTTTTTTTTCTTTTTTTGATATCAGGAATTGAACTCAGGGGCACTCGACCACTGAGCCACATCTCCAGCCCTACTTTGTGTTTTATGTAGACACAGGGTCTCACTGAGTTGCTTAGCGCCTCACCATTGCTGAGGCTGGCTTTGAACTTGTGATTCTCCTGTCTCAGCCTCCCTAAGTGCTGGGATTACAGGCTTGTGCCACTGCGCCCAGGTGGTAACATACTTTTTAAGAAGAGTAAAGAGAGGTGAGCAAACCAGGTGAGGTGGTGCGGGAGGCCGAGGCAGGAGGATCCCAAGTTCAAAGCCAGCGTCAGCAATGGCAAGGTGCTAAGCAACTCAGTGAGACCCTGTCTCTAAATAAAATACAAAACAGGGCTGGGGATGTGGCTCAGTGGTCAAGTGCCCCTGAGTTCAATCCCTGGTACCTCCACCCCAAAAAGAGAGGTAAGCTGCTGCTTGATCTCCAAGTTATAGAATTATTTTTACGTATGACAAATTACTAGCGAGCTACTGCAAGTTAAACAGACCCTTTATTTACTTATACTTTAAAATATAAATTTGATTTTAAAAATTGGTTAGTACTGGAAATCCCTAAGAATATCAAAGTATATAAAACAGGTAGAATAGAGGATAAGGATATAGCTTAGTTGGTAGAGTGCTTGCCTTGCATGCACAAGGCCCTGGGTTCAATCCCCAGCACCAATAAAACAAAAAACCAGGTAGAGCATTTTCTTTCACACATATCTCCTAAATTTTTGTTTGTTTGTTTGCATCTATGAGACACTCTGGATTAGTCTCTGTGAAAGTGACTGGTTGCACCGTACTCTGCAGCCATAAATTTACACCTCAGTGCCTTTAGTGCAAACTAAGTAATGTTTGCTACCAGTTAAAAACTAAGGGGACTGTTTTCACTGTAGATAGAAACAGCAGAAAAGTTCATGTTTCCATGATCCAGTAGATTCTAATGCTTCCTGGGGACATGGTGGCCTGGGGCTATAGCAGAGGCCCACCAACTCCTCCCTCCCCCATCTGTCTAGCATGTGCTAGGGAAAAGTACTCAGGACACACACCTCCTGAGTGGAAAGGCTGCCAAGTGTCTTATGTCAGGGATGGGTAGAAATATTGGCCATCAAGCAGGGTTGTAACAAAAGATTGCCAGAGCGGGGCGCAGGGGCGCACACTTGTAATCCCATCAGCTCGGGAGGCTGAGGCAGGAGGATCATGAGTTCAAAGCCAGCCTCAGCAAAAGTGAGATGCTAAGCAGCTCAGTGAGACCCTGTCTCTAAATAAAATACAAAATAGGGCTGAGGACGTGGCTCAGTGGTTGAGTACCCCTGAGTTCAATCCCTGGTACCCCCTAGATTGCTGGATTTGCTTTTATTCTATAAAATCCAAGTACAGCTTAAACATCCAGAGTCTCAATTCCCCTCTAGGTAAAATTAAGGATTTGGGACCAAATAATTTTTGTTATCTTTTAAAACATAAAAATGATATTCTGTGAATGGGTGGGGGGGTTCCATACTGTGGGTAGAACCTCATTGTCTCAGTTATCTCCTGACAGCTGCTCAGAGCTTAGCATCCTGATTATTTGTATCTGTTACTCCAGTCATGTGGGCCAAAGCAGGACAGCCTGGACTGCAGGGAACCCTCTGTCTTCCATCAGCGCTAACCAGGTGCCTGGGGTCACACAGATGGGCAAAGTGGGGCCATTGCAGCAGCATAGGGGTCAGGAGAAAGGCCCTGATGAAGACAGAGAGGCAGCTTCTAGAAGAAGGAGGGCTTTGGGATGAGACATGGCCCCAAACTAGCCATTCAGCTTGGGTTAACAGAAGGGAGGCGTTCTGGTTTCCAGAAAATAAAACCCCATGTGTTCCACAGAAGACTCTAGCCTGTAACTGTTCTGCTCTCCTTAGGGCTTTCCAGTGTAAGATAGGATCCGGTCTAAAGCGCATATACGTAGGAAGTATTAAAATGTTTGTTCTGGCTGGGCGCAGTGGTGCAAGCCTGTAATCCCAGCACTTAGGGAGGCTGAGACAGGAGAATCGTGAGTTCAAAGCCAGCCTCAGCAAGGGCGAGGCGCTAAGCAACTCAGTGAGACCCTGTCTCTACATAAAACATAAAACAGGGCTGGGGATGTGGCTCGGTGCTCTAGTGCCCCTGAATTCAACCCCTGGTACCAAAAAAAAAAGTTTGTTCCGAGTGGGGCTAGCAGACCCTGGTGTCGTATGGCTCTTCTCTCTCCTGCTGCACTGGTGGACCTGGCTAACTGATCATGGCACCTTTTGTCAGTGACTCCAGAGAATGCCCCAGAGTCCTCACCCACAAAATACACAAGCCAGGACTTGAAAATGAAACCACTTGTAGGTGTTAGGTGGGTTTGGGGCAAGTATTTCTAGGTGAGCTGTAATGCCATTAGGGATGTGAACCCATCTAACCCAAGGTTAGAACCACTGATTAGACACCTGGAAGCCTACAGTGTTAGCTCAGGACCAGCCATGGAGCCAGACAGCCCCTCTGTCCCTCGCTCGACCCTACCTACATATGGTGTTATGGTCAATTGCTTACCTTATAAATTGATTTCATACTAATGGGTAGCAGCCTCCATCATGGCCTATCTCACCGAGTAGCCCATGCGTGTGGATGTGAAACTCCAGTTTACACACCACAGCACCAAATATCCACCTCGGGTGCCCAGGTCTAGGATTCATGGATCTGCTCTCAGGAGGGTGGGAGGAAAGGTTGTGCAGCCCGGGAAGAGCTCAGGGCTGTCCAGGCAGGGATCCTGGGCTTCTGGGTATGGGAGAGTGCTGAAAAGAGAGAGAAGCCCAGCTCCCCTGACCGCTGTCTCCTTCAGGACCACCGCTGTGGTCCTTCAGGAGTGGCTATTTCGTGGTGTTCTTTCCTTTCCCCTTCTGGGTCAGAGGGTTCACTAAAATCTCAGGCTTGCTTTGTGATTCACAAGCCTTTCAATGGCTGCTGCTATTAGCAGGAAAGGAGAGAAGGGAGAGAGACAGGAGTCAATTTAGAGGGAAGAGTTTGTGGGGGAGGATGTTTTGCTCTCCTAAGGGGCTCTGGAGACATGCACTCTGCCCTGCTGATGTCCCCACCACTCTTCCATTCTCTGGTGTTCTTGAACCTCAGACTTGAGATGGGGCCACAGTAGCCCTTTTCATTCCAAGCTCTCTTATCTGTGGGTGGGGAGGGAGACCCAGGAAACACGCAGGAGAGTAAGCCAGCCCCTGTTACTTGCTGACATTGGCTCAGCTCACAATGTCCCTCATATCGCTCAATACCTTGGCTGTCACATCCAAAGGTGACCTTCAGAGACCCCTGCCTTCACTCCTGATGTTTTTGAAATCCATTTTCCTCAGTGAGCTCACTGGATCTTTCTCTCACATGTGTTCTCTCTCTCTCTCTTTCTCTCTCTCTCTCTCTCTCTATCTATCTATCTATCTATCTATCTCTATGTCTCTCTTGAAATTTTGGGAAAAAAATGACCCCACTTTCTTTGCTAGTGGTGTTGCTTGCGAGTTTTTAGTAGAGGCTCAGACTGCATCCATCCCTCTGGCAGAGTCCAGGCTATATTAATTTTAAAGTCACACACTTGAACCCTTTGATAGTTGATTCATTTCATTTAGATCCTTTGGACATTTGTTTCAGTTTCTTCATTCAGACCTTGGATGGTTTTTAAGGGAGCTTTTCAAAGAGCAACAGAATTTACCTCCTTTGTGGAAGAAATAAAGTGTGTCATCAAATCGAGTGTCCCAAGAGCAGTGGAAGACCTTTCCAAGGTTGAAGGTGACCTGATCTTTTCTGTGCATGATCGTGGAGCGAATGCAGAAAACCTGGCCTCCAGCCCGTGTTTCTCAGTGAGCTTATGATTGTCAGAGGAGGCCATCGGGGAGTTGCCAGGGTCCTGGCCAGCACCCTGAAGGGAGGGTGGCAGACATGGCTGGCTGCGGAGGAGGGCTCTGTGACCCCTGAGACAGCCTGCTCTGGCAGAAACTTGGCTCTGGCAGGACTCTAGGAGGGGATTTTGCCAGCTTCGGGCCATGAACTCAAAAGGAAATTGCATTTTAAGCAGAAACAAAATCCTGTGGAATATTCAATGTTAGGTAAAGGGTGTGTCAGGAAAGACACCCTCTCCCTTCTGGTTCCTTTTCTTTTCCTCTGTTGGTTTCCTGCGTTGGTCACTGAGTAAACGCTGAGGTCCTGCTAAGAGCTGCCTGGAGCAAATGTTTTGGCCAAACTCTTCTGGATAATGTCATTTTTGTTACCCTTGGATTCATAGCTCTGCCTTCTTTTCTGCCCCAATTGCCTCTAGCATAAAAGGGCAGTCTGTCCTTTTAGTTTTGATCAGACAAACTTCAGTGAGACTATATTGAACGTGGGCTTCAGATTAGGTCACCGGGAACCATCCTTAGCCCAACACTACCCCCTAGTGGGATACAGTGGAATAGACGTCAGTGGGATAAAGTACAAGAGATGGTAATGAGGTTATGCATGTTGCCACCAAGAGGGTAAAACTACAGGATCCGGGTTGGGTCAGCTCAGAGGTGAATGCGAAGTGGCTACTAAAAATATTACTGTAGAGCTGGGGTTGTGGCTCAGTGGTAGAGCGCTTGCCTAGCACATGTGAGGCACTGGATTTGATCCTCTGCACCACATTAAAATAAATAAATAAATAAATAGATAAATAAATAAAGGTATTGTGTCTATCTACATATATATATACACACACATATATAAATATATACATACATATATATATTGCAGCTGGGCACAGTGGTGCACGCCTGTAATCCCAGTGAACCCACAGGTTGAGGCAGGAAGATCCTAAGTACCAGACCAGCCTCAGCAGTTTAGCAAGGCCCTATGCAACTTAGTGAGACCCTGTCTCAATATAAAAAATAAAAAGGACTTGGGAAGTGGCTCCATGGTAAAGTGACCCTGAGTTCAATCTCTGGTTTAAAAAATTTTTACATGTGTGTGTGTATCTATCATTGTAAAAGGTAACCTCCACCCCTTTGGTGGGAGCAATTCTTTCTGCTTAATGATCTCCTCCTTGGCTTTCATTGTTGTCAGAGCAAGTGGCATCTAAGAATGGGGGAGATGAAAAACAGAAGCCATATATAAAAAGAGCAGAAGACTTGATCTCATGAACGTCTTACACTGCTATATAATGTACAACACCAAAAGTTAGAAGACAAATTCAGAAGTAATCTCAAGGGCCAATGCGCATTTATCAAATATTTGACCTCGTTACTCTGACATTGGAATTAAAGTGAAATATCATCTTTCATCCACAAGAATTGGAAGATTACTAACTTGGAACGTTGGTGGAAGTGTATAAGAAGACCATGTCAACTGCTAAGGGGAGTGTGAACAGTGAATCATTTTGGAAAGCAAATTGTTAGTATCTGTTATAATTGTAAGTGGGTATATGCTTGGATCAACAATTTAACTTTTTAGATTCTATAACAAAGAAATATTTTACTGGTTCTTCTTAGTTATACATGACAGTATAAAATTATACAAGCATGGAATAGATATTATTCTAATTAGGACACCATGCTTTTGGGTGGGCACAGTGGTGGGGTTCACTTAGATATTTTCATATATGTACATAAGAAAATTATGTTAGATTTATTCTGCTCTCTTCCCTATTCCTATCCCCCTTCTCTTCCTTTTGCTCCTCTTTTAGTCAGCTTTTTCACTGCTGTGACTAAATGACTTGATTGGCACAACTGTAGAGAAGGACAAGTTAATTTAAGGGCTCATGGTTTGAGAGGTTTCTATCCATAGACAGCAGGCTCCATTCCTCAGGGGTTGAGGTGAGGCAGGACATCATGGTGGAAGAGTGTGGCAGAGAGAACCAGCTCCAATGGTGATCAGAAAGCAGAGAGAGAGACTCCACTGGCCACATACATCTATCTCATAGCCACGCCCCTAATGAACCGTTTCCTCCACCCACACCCCACCTGCCTCCAGTTACTAGTCAGTTAATCCCATCAAGGATTAATTCACTGTTTAGTTTAAAGCTATAACCCAATCTAAACCTTCTTGCGTTGTCTCACACATGAGCTTTTGGGGGATACCACATGTAAACCATAACAGTTCCCCTTTGTCTAATCTACTAAATTTCTCTTCTTCCTCTCCCTTTCCCCGTTGTTGTGGGTTAGCATCCACATATCAGCAAAAACATTCATCTTGGTTTTTTGGGATTGGCTTTTTTCACTTAGCACAATAGTCTCCAGATCCATCTATTTGCCAGCAAATGTCATAAAGTCATTCTTTTTATGTCTGAGTAATATTCCATTGTGTATATAATAAAACCACAAATAACTTTTATTTGGATTCCATATTTGTGCTTTTTAAAAATGCTTATGAACAAAGGTATGCATATAGATTTATAGAAAAAATGGACTTCAATCTGTTAGCGGTGCTGATGTTCATGGAGGAAAAAGGAGTTGAGACAGTAATGAAGATTTTTTTCTATGGAACCTCCTCCTGCTTGGTTTGGGCATCATTGTGATTGTTTCCCTCACTTGCCTCAATCATCCATCCACACACAGGAAAGAGCAGCACCTGGATCTATAGATGTCATCATCCCTTGTTTGCTAACAGTTGGAGAGTAATTGTGTCATACTTAGACTGACCAATAGCCAGAGGGCCATGCTGAATGACTGCCTTCCTGTTACTAAACAAGAGACCGTTTAGGGAAATTATTGGAATTGTCAGGGTCGAGGTCTATGAATCTGTATGTAACCTTCCAGCCACCCTCTGAGTTCCCCTTTGGGTCACTTTGGGGCATAAGTGTGAGACTATCAGAGAATGTGCAGCCAAGTCAAAGCCAGGATGTGGCCAGTCCACAAGAACTGGGGCATGTTTTCTTCTCTTAGGTAAAAAGCAATTGATCTTCTCTTGCTACTTGACCAGGACTTGGGATTGCTACTTTTATTATAGAATGATCTACAAAAGTACAACCTGATATGAAGCCGATAGAACCAATATTAGTATATGGGTCTAATAACATCCTCTGGGACCTATCAACAGACACATGGCTGGACTCAGAGTGGTGGAAAAAAGTCAGAGGAGCAGAGATTAATGGAAATGGCGGTGGGGCTCAGTGACTAGAGGTGTGTCCTAAGCAACTTATGTTCAGGAGATGACAGCATGGTCTGCATTTGGTCATTGTTCACACAACATACTGTCAAGTGAAACAGCTCAGGAGGGAAGCCTGAGCTGGAAGAGCATTGGGAGTCAGCAGTAGAGAGAGTGCCTTGAAATTATTGAAGTGGATGAGCTCATTGCAGGCAAGGCCTGAGAGAAGAGCATGGGCCATATCCCCGGGTCTGTCCCTGAAGGTTGGGCCAAAAATGCAGTCCAGGAAAGTCAGTGGAGGATTCACAATATCATCAGTATTATAATATTATCTCTTTTTCCTTTTCTTCCTTTTTTTTTTTTTTTGGTACCAAGGATCGAACCCAGAGGCACTTAATCACTAAGCAATACCCCCAGTCCTTTTTATTTTTTTTTATTTTGAGGCAGGGCCTTGCTAAGTTGCTGAGGCTGCTTTTGAACTTGTGATCCTCCTGCCTCAGCCTCCCAAGATTCTGGGATGACAAGCATGTGCCCCTGCATCTAGTTGGATTTGTCAGTATTTCAAAGATATTGGCATCACAGAGACCAGGTAAAGGAGGAGAGGATTTTAATAAGAGAGAGTCCACAGAACTAAATGCTACAGAAAGAAGAAATAAACTAATTAGTTATCAGAACTGGGTTTGTAGCCCTGTGAGCTTGTGTAGCTCAATGAGGCCCTGGGTTCCACCCCCAGCCCTGCAAAAGAGCAAACACCACCAGTAAAGGATCAGAATGCACTGGATTTGGCAGCTGGGAAACCACTGGCATCTTCAACAAGAATGGTTTCAGTGCAATGGCAAATCCAGCAGTACTGCTGACTGGGGCTGAGGTTAGACTGCAGTTAGGGGCTCTTCCATGATGCTCTATTGCCTTATGGAACTGTGATGCAGTTTGATAAGGCAGCGGCTACTAGGTAACAGTGAAGGCACTGAGAACACATTCTCCCTCTCTGGTGCCAAGAAATCCACTGTGAGGAAGATGTGCAAGATAAAGGAGGATAAAGGTGCTGATTTTTTTCTCCCAGCAAGAGGATGGAGGCAGGGAATTTGCAGGTGCGTGTGGGAAGTTCGGGGGCTCCAAGTTGACGGTTGCAATTGATAGCTCCAGTGATTCCTGTAAACTCACAATCCGTTTCCATTGAAGAGGGTGAATGTGTGGGGTTAAGGGTTTTGAAGAGACTAGTAAAAAAATTAAAATGTTTTGGGGAATAGGAGGAGTGGATCAGGATATGGAAAGGGATCATTGGCATTCAGGACTCATCGGGAGAGAAAAAGACATAAAATTGAAAGATGAATCTGTAGTGGGAAATTTCCCCCCCTGGCTCTTTACTAATCAGACGCCCAGATGTGAGTGAAGAAGGCAGATGTTTTTTAACAATTCATTAGGGGTTTATGGAGTGGCCAATGCAGGTGGTGGCTACACAGAATGAAGGAAATTGTATTGAGTTGGAAAGATAGTGGATGAGGGATAACCAGACAGTCAAACTGAATAGGACATCAGTGAGCGACCTCACAGAGGAGATAAAGAACTAACTGTCATGTGCAGGAGTCCTGAGAGTCTGGGAGTGACCTAGCTGGAAAGTCATGCATTCATATTTCTCAATACAGCAGAGATGGAAGGTCACAACAAGAATTCAGGAGATTAAGGTTGCTGTATTCTTTTTTTTTTGGTACTGGGGATTGAACCCAGGGGCATTTAACCACTGAGCCACATCCCCAGCCATAATCTCAGTAACTCAGGAGGCTGAGGTAGGAGGATCGCAAGTTCCAAGCCAGCCTCAGCAACTTGGCAAGGCCCTAAGCAACTCAGTGAGATCCTGTCTCTAAATAAAAAATAAAAAGGACTGGGGATGTGGCTCGTTGTTAAGCACCCCTTAATCCCTGGTATTAAAAAAAAAAAAAAAAAAGCAAAGGGCCCTAAATAGTCTGAGGAGTCATTGTAAAGCAGAGGCCAGTGTGAAATACTTGGATACTTGGCACTTAGCCCATCACATGCTGTTCTTTTCAAGCTGGAAGATGACGCTGGAGCAAGAGAGACTTCTTACCGGGTAGGCAATGAAGAATGCACCACCAGTGCCCTTCATTAGAGGTAGGAGAGGTCAGGCGGCTGCCAGCTCCTGCCTTTTGCTTTCACTGTTGAACTCAGGAAGTAGTGCTGTACCAAGACAAAGCTCCAATCCAATCTGGAGTCCCATCTGCTAAGATGTAGAGGTCCCTTAGAATGACTTGAGCCCATAAAGGAAGGAGCAGAAATTTAGCCACCCTATTTAGAGAAGTCTGGCCTGAAGAGATCAGAATGTGGAGGTGCCCTCTGCCTGTTGCCAGGGTTCCTGGCCTGTGTCACCTTGTTTGTAGGGCTGTGTTGCTCAGGGACTGTTTGCAGTGACTTATCTGCTTCCTGCCCAGAATCTGATAGGAAGTGGTGCTGGAAGAATGGTGTCCCCACTTCTCCTCTGGGCACCCCCACTTCCCTTGCTGTGGCTTGTTCTCTTTCCCTAGCAGTAGCAGTCCCTTTAAGTGCTCCTATGTGAAAGCCACACTAGGCCACTGACCAGGGCTCTGGAGATGGAAGCTCACTGGGGACCCTTTCTAGTTCACTGGGATGGAGACACTGAGCTCATCATCTACAGTGTAACCATCTTAGAGTCAAATCAAATAAATGACCTGATTAAACAGTACCAAATGGTGTTAGTGTACTAATCAGGATTAAATAGAGGAATTTTCACCCTGTTCTTACTTACATGGGAGAACTATTTTAAATTAGATAACAGACAACAATTCTCTTCCTTATTTCATATACACTCATTGAAATGCCACACTTTTTTTTTTTTTTTGGTACCAGGGATTGAACTCAGGGGCACTCGACCACTGAGTCACATCTCCAGCCCTATTTTGGGTTTTATGTAGAGACAGGGTCTCACTGAGTTGCTTAGCACCTCGCCATTGTTGAAGCTGGCTTTGAACTCTCGATTCTCCTGTCTCAGCCTCCCAAAGTGCTGGGATTACAGGTGTGCGCCACCACGCCCAGCTCACACATTTTATTTCTTATTTTGAAATATTTGTCTATAAATTATTAACTTAGTCAAAATGGTTGCCTAACAAAATTTTCCCTACCAACTTGTCAAAGAAATAACACCATTGCCTTAGGCAAGAACTCAAGCACAAAGATGAAAAGCCATATCTGAAGTATTTTATTTGTTCACATTTATCCTATATGAGGTTAACTCTACTTCATTTGACAGTTTAAAAATCATTCTGTAAACAAAATAAAAAATTACAGCAGCAACAGCTAAAACAAGGACACAAGGTATAATAAAATAATGTGTTGAAAGGAATATTCAGCAAAAGCAAAGAAAATGGGAACATGATTTTAAATTCAACAAGATGAAAAAACTCCCAGCAGCTGTAAAAAACGAAACCATAATAATTAAAAAAAAAAGCAAGAATTCAAAGTGCGGGTGTGCTAGTTTTCATTTCCACATCCATTCAGGAAATAGAGCATACTATTCTTTTATATAAGGTGACAAGTTCTGTTTCAAAACATTTAGTACATTACCTTGCAGAATTTTTTTTTCAGTTTACATAATCTCTACATTGATTTAATGGGAAGATGGTCATAAGCCATACATGGTACAACTTCTTGAATCTATAGAGTATGGAAATGGTACAGTCCGTTGTTTTATTTATTTATTTTTTTGTTTTATCTGCATTAACAAGAAGCTAAAAATCCAGTATCATAAGCATCAGTGTTTCTACTCTTTCAAAAACAAAAAACCTTAAAAGCCCATCCTGAGTCCTCTGTCCTCTTTGCTGCTACATGTACATTTCCTATAACAAAAGAATGGTCTCTTTCAATGAATTTTGGCCAGATGATATAAATAATCAGAACAATTTGTTAATGTAAAATTGGTCTGGTGTTTGTCCAAGCTGAGCAAGTACGAGTGCTCTTGTAGCATTATGTAAAAAACAGTTACACTTCCATTATAGTCTGGAACCCCAAATGCTTTCCCCTTAACGGAGAACATCTGTTGGATGTGGTTTTTGAATAGAGGACTTTTAGGAAATATATTTCAAATCTTGAAAAATATTCTTAATACTTGCCAGAGTGGTGCAGGGTATCCTCAGCCAACAAGACCTTCTCCAAGAACAGCTGCGTATTTGTGGCATTTTTCTTACAGTTCTGTTTAAAAGCCCAAATACACAAACGACTGCTGCCTTATTTAGCATTAAACAGCACTATGTTTTTTTTAAACCATGTGTACAGTTCAACAGCAAGATTAATAAGTTATAATACACATCACTGACTGGTTCGTCTGTTTTGGGGAATTCAGGGACCCCCTTCCCCCAGCAAGAGTGTACTGTGTCTACATAGATATTTCTCAACAGTTTTCACTGTATTACATTATGAAAACACTAGGCTTCAAGCCAGGTACTAACAAATATTTAATTTAAAAGAAAAAGAGACCCCCAACACAGAACATATGTCAGTCTTTCCTCCATCCGCAGTGCAGGCGCCCATCAGCCTGACATGGCAGAGATTTCATAGTCACTGGCGGAGGTGAGGGGCTTGCCCATCATCCGGATGTTTTTTGCACTGGTGATCCTGGCCATCATGCACACGGGCTTGTCAAAGTACCTGACCAGGGCAGGCTCGGTGAGCAGCGAGGCCAGGAACTGCTCGAAGGTGATGGCCCAGTCCCGGTCCACGCTGGTGCTCCGGGGCAGCGCCGCCGTGCCCTGGCCGCTGCGCACCAGCACCGTGTCCTCTCCGATGTCCTCACAGTGCAGCTTGTCCTCCTCGTGCGAGCCGGCACTGAGCACGGAGTAGGAGGACATGGAGCTGTCGTCCTTGGTGTCGTCATCGGAGATCAGCATAGAGGAGCAGGCCCCATTGTCGCGGGGTGAGGAGTCCTCCAGCTTGATGTCCTCCATCTGCCCGCCCAGGGAATGCTCCTCGCCGTCGCCTGTCAAGTTGGCAACGAGCGGCTCTGCGGACTCCATCACGTAGGGCTGGCCCGGCCCTTTCTTGGGGAAGAGCACGCCAGGGATGCCCTGGTGGCAGGGCGGCCCGCTGCCTGTGCCCGCGCCCTCCTTGGTCGGCTGGGTGATGAAGAGCTTGCCCACTTCCCCGATCTCTAGCAGGAGGCTGGTCACCGCGGCCGTGGCGTGGTACAGCTCCTGCTCGTTAGGGTCCTCGCTGAACATATTGTACATGGTTTTGCAAAGCTCGATAAACTGCCCCTGGAAAGCGATCAGGAAAAACACCAAGAAAGTGAAATCCGGTGGGTGGGGCGCACAGAAACAGGAGTGGCACCCCCTTAAATGAAGACTCCAAAAGATCCCCAGGAAGTCCCCCCTGTAGAACCATGGGCATGTCATTTCTGATCTCTTTATGGGAGTTTTCATTTCTTTCCTTTTTTTAATTTGGAAGTTCAGCATCTATGAAAGTAGAAAGAATAAGATACTAAACCATCTATCCAAACGTAGCATGGAGGTTGCCTATGTCAAGCTTTTGCTTCACCTGTCCCCTTGTGTTCTCTGTTGAAGCATCTTGAAGAAACCCTAGACTCATTTCTTTTCACACCTACACACTTTCGAATGCATCTCGATTTTTCCAAGGTTAGCTCCCAGGCCCTTTCCCATGACACACCCCTTATCTCCCTAGACAGAAGCAATGCCCTAGCAGATGGTTACCCGTCCTGCTCTTTGGAAACAGCATTTTCATGCTGTTATAATTATTTACATTGTTTTTTCTCCCTCATTACACTTTAGCATTTTAAGGAAAACCTGTGTCAGACATCTTTATATCTGAGCACAGCAATTTGAAAACAGCATGGAGTTTTCTTTTGAGACTCTCAGGATATTTTTAATGATTGAGATGAGACCCGTGTAGTCTCAAAATTGAGTATTTTGGGGTTCAAATGTTCTCTGAGGAGGTCATTTTCTTACAACTGATGCAAATATTTCTGATGCATAAAAAAATAGATCTAAATAGATCCTAATTAAGCGCCCCCAAGTTACCATTATCTTTGAGGAGTGTTTATTCTACATTGATGTATGACTGGAAAAATCAGCTTCAGGTTTAGACATGCAGCACTTACCTGATTTAATTTGGGTAAATCTTTTGCATTCTTTGATTTAGACTTATTTTCTGGAGTCCAGAGTCTCAGGTAATTACGATTTTCTTGAGAATTTGTCCTCTTCCCTGAAACCCAAATGTGAAAAGGTTAAGTGTGTTTGCAGGTCAAGAAACAAGGGCTTGCCTGGCAAGAAGGTAAACACAGCCGAGAAAACATGTACCTTTGTCTGGCTTCAGACTCACTGTAACAAAGCCATCGTCTGCACTGTGTTTGCTTCTGCTATCCAGTCCAACAACTACCAAGAAACATCCAGAAGAAAAAAAGTAGTATTATACAACATTTCCACACATTAACTTTTAGGAGAAAATAAGTACTTCTAGTAGGGTTGCCTGATTTAACAAATAAACAACAAAACAAAACACCAGCACACCCAATAAAATTTGAACTTTAAACAATGAGTACTTTGTTGTGGTGGTGGTTGTTTTAGTATACGTATATCTCTAATATTACATGGGACATACTTACACTAAATAAATTATTTCTTGAAATCATAATTTTACTGAAGGTCCCATATTTTATTGGATAGTCCTATTTCTAAGTGAAAGACTCCCCCAGATTTCTTGCTCACAGCCGGGGTTCAGTGTACAATTAAAATCTAAAGAGTTGATGTCTTTGGAATTTAAAAAATAAAGGTGGTGCTTGCTCCTATAAATGTGCTTTCTTTCCCTTCTCTGCGCTATTATCATCTTAGCTTTGCAGGTACAAAACTGATTTATTTTTGCCAGGCCCTGCAATAGACCAGGAACTCACTCTTCCAAGGAAATTAAAATCTATGTTCATTGAAGAAAGGTTTTTTTTTCTGAACTGTTATGTGCCATAAAATCTTTCAAGATTCATAATTTCGTATTTCAAAAATATGACGTTTAAGGAATCCACTTAAAATTGTTTTCTTTTTTCTTTTTAAAACAGTAAATTATAGGGCACATAAGGACTTCAAAAGGGGGGCACAATTTACTCAGATGAAGATTCAGTTTGTCATTTGCAAGATGTGTGGACTGCAGCAACTCCCAGGCCAGACCAAAGGTGGCTGGTTGGCCAGGTATGTGACCTTCACAGTGAGGTCAGAATAGCTTCAGTAGCTGTTCAGACAAAGTGAGGACAGTGTAGTATATGTCACCAGGAAATTCCTCTCCTCTGAATGTCAAAATCATTTAACAAACACGCAGATATCAAAAAATATTTAATGTATGTAAGCCCACGAAGCAGATATCATGTAGACATTTCAAAGTCATGCTTTCAAAGAATTTTTTAATGGCACCAATGTTCTCACTGGATTTTAAGTGAAAAAAGCAGAACACAAAACTGTATGGGAGCTGGGTGTGGTGGTGCACTCCTGTAATCCAGTGGCTCAGGAGGCTGAGGTAGGAAGACTGCAAGTTCAAAGCCAGCCTCAGCAACGGTGAGGTGGTAAGCAACTCAGTGAGACCCTGTCTCTACATAAAACACAAAACAGGGCTGGGGATGTGGCTCAGTGGTCGAGTACCCCTGAGTTCAATCTCCAGTACCAAAAAAACCCACAAAAAAACAAAAAACCCAAACCAAAAACAAAAACGAAAACAAAATGTATAATTGGTAACACATTAAAAACAAAAACTGTACAGGTCATTTGATGCCAATTTTATGTATGTGTGTATGTGTGTGTATAGCTGACTATGCATATTATATGAAAAAATACTGAGAAATACTTGTATACTTTGAATAATCTCTAGATACCTAAAATACCTAACAATTTTCAATATATTAAAAGCTACCTTTGTGTGGTTAGGATTTCAAGACAGCATTAGCTTATCTTACATGTTTTTCCTACCATCTTCAAATTTTCAGTGCAAAGCAATAGTGCTTTAGGAATAAAAAAACATTCTTGAGGCTGGGGTTATGGCTCAGTGGTGGAGTGCTTGCCTAGCACGTGTGAGGCACTGAGTTCAATCCTCAGCACCACATAAAAATAAAATAAAGATATTCTGTCCATCTACAACTAAAAAATAAATATTAAAAAAATTCTTTAAAAAGCATCTTTTGAGGCTATCAAATGTTATCAGCACATGACTGTTCCTGAAGCATTTCCAAAACAAGGGACTCCTTTCCAGAAATACATGTCCAATTAGAAAGATATGGCTAACATTTGTAGCCAGAATATTATGGTTAATGATACTAAGAATATTGCAGATGTGTTAAGGCACTATGGAAAAAGCCTTACTACATTATCTCATTGGGTCCTCACCCACCCAATATGACAACTCCCCTCTCCGTTCTCACACGGGGAAACTGAAGCTCAGAGACACAAGACTGCCTCCACTGACCTAAAAAAGTGTCCAGACCTCTCCCCTCAATTTGTCAGTCATAAAAAGACTGAATCTGGCTCAACCTCTCTATCTACTCCCTTAGGCGCTTACAGTTACTGGAGCAAGTCCAAGTTGTGCTTATTCTGCGATGGCAAGATTTAAGAGGTAAAAGAACCCAGCAACAACATGATGCTTACTTTCAGACTTAGGAGAAGTGACGAAGCTGAGCAATGAATTAGGAAGTAAGTCTCTCACTCTGGAAGCAAGCTGAGGAAGGCTGCTTAGACTCACACAAGGCAAAGCGGCATGGAATTTAATACACACATTTGGTGATACACACAATGAGCTGCATCACGTTCATGTAGACCTAATAATCACACAGAGGAGAGGTTTGTACACTTCCTCTGTAAAGGGCTAGATGGTAAATACAGCCATCCTTGGTTTCTGTGGATACCAGGATACCCTTGTTGATATCAAATTCCACAGATGCTTATATACAATGGCACAGCATTTACATTAACCTATGTGCACCTCTTGTATACATTTAATAATCTCTAGATACCTAAAATACCTAACAGTGTAAATGTTATGAAAATAGTTGTTAATACTGTACTGTTTAGAAAATAACCACAGGAAAAAAAAGGTATGTCCATGTTCAGTACAGATGCCTTTTTTTTCTGAATATTTTTAATATGCATTTGGTTGAATCTGTGGCTGCAGAACCTGTGGACACGGAGAGCTGACTGTATTTTAGTCTTTGCAGGCCATATGGTCTGCTTAATTCTGCCACTAAAGCATGAAAATAGCCACAGGGAAAATGTAAGTGAATGAGCTCGGCTGTGTTCCAGTAAAACTTTATTTGTAGGCACTAAAACTTAAATTTTATATACTTTTGACATGGCAAGAAATATTTTGTTCTTGGTTTAAAATATCCATTTAAAAATATCAAAAACCATTCTCGGTTCATGTGCTACACAAATTAGACAGTGAGTGGGATTTTGCTGACGGACCATGATATTTGTACTTCTTTAACGGACTAGCTTCCAAGGCATGTCTTTTTCCAAGCACACAGAGCTCTGTAAAGATAGAGTACTCTTGGCAAAAGGATCCCCTACCATGTGTACACTCTGGAGTGACATCTTCAAAGAAGTACTGAGTTGCTTCAAAGGCAGAATCCGGCTCATCTTGATCAGAGGATGGCTCTGCAGAAAGAGAAAACAATTGTCACACTGTAGTGACATGCCTCAAAGTGTGCTCGAATTCTGTGTGAAAGTGACAGGGAGAACGAAAAGCTGAAGTTGTAAGAGTGGGGTGGCGTCACATCACAACGGGCCCAGGAGACCTACCGTCTCTAAAACCTTAGTGGAAGTCGCCTCATTTCTAACCCTATCTTCCTTTTTAAACAGTTTCATGCCAAAGTCTTCTATTTTTTCCTTTTTATGAAAAATTCCCCAAATTCCATGGCACAGTGAGTTACAAACTCATTTTAGGTCACTGTATGCTATAAACAAAATCCCCAAATCTAAAGTCTTCCCTGTCTCTGTTCTCTGTGCCAATCTCTATTTTATACTTTTGGTATTAGCTTAGATAACATCCCAGTTGAGAACAGCCTTGTTTAACGCTGAACTCAGAAGTGCACCATTGTGTCCACTTGTGCCTGCCAGTGTGAAAAGGGCTTCCCTGAGACGGGCTCCCAGCATCTCCCAGGCTCATTTTCTTTCTCACAGTTCTTGTTTCCCAAAGGCTACCCAATATCTGTTGCAGACGCCCACGCTGCTTTCTATTAGCACAGCTCATGCTTCATACCACAGTCAAGCACAAGCTGATTCAGGAGCTCACATCATCTGACACTATCCAGTGCATCCTTAGTGACCAATAAATGATTCTGCATATCAAACAGAGACAGAGTTCACACACACACACACACACACACACACACACACAAAGAAAAAGAAAGAAAGAAAGAAAAACAATTGTGGGGGGGCGTGCAGGAGGATTTCAGGCCAGTTCCTGGTTTCTGACTAATGTGCTGCTCAGTGTAGCTCACTCACCAGGCAAGACGTGCATCTTATACAGAAGTTTGAGTTTCTCCGTGAGGTCCCCATGGCATGCGGCACCTAGAAGTCACATAAGTACCAGTGTGAAGCGGGTCATGTGTGCTAGTGATCCTACCAGGCTTAATGCTCCACTGAAAAGTTCACTTTGGATTATAAAGTAGAACCAAGACACTGTATGACAAAAGATCTAGCCAGGACATGTATGAGTTAAGAGCTCTGGAATCAGGCATCTTATTTTCAAATCCTTTGTATCTACTATGTGCTGTGGGAGAGTTAGTCTCTCTGGACTTCCATTTCCCCTCTGTGAGGTGAGATGATAACAGAAGATTCTACCCATGATCTTGACATCAGGACTCCACAAAACATAAGGACTGTGTGTGTTATACACATAGAGCCTGGTATGTAGTAAGTATAGTTATGGATGAAGAAATTCATGTAACTGGATCTCAACATCCTAAGTAACCATGAGAATTCAGAAATAAACCAACGATAAGTTTGAGATTGCCTTACATTACTCATCTTAGAAATCCTTTTTAGTCATTTCTGAGTTCTGCCAAAATTTCTTCCATTTTAATTTATTTGAATGTATTTGCCGTTATGTCATTATAGTTTCAATCCAAAGAATTCTGCCTTTCTTTTTCCTGTAAAGTTTACATTTATCCCTGGAATTTGAAAATCCTTAATATATATTCTCAGTGCCTAAAGATGACCAGATTTGGAAAAAGCGGAAAAGGATTCCTCCATCTGGGCTGGAAGGGACATGACAGGTTGCCTTAGTCAACCTTCCACTTAACCTGGGGCTCTTCTGTCCCCATCCAGGCAAGGAAGCAGTCTAGCCTCTGCTAGACATTCACAGACAGCTGTTCATCATAGCTAGAGGCATCCAGTCCCAGGTGCACTCTGAATACTGAAAGTCTTTCTGCAATTTTTACTTTAGTCTAAATTCCTCTAACCTGTGGTCTCACTATAAGGTCCATGAACCCCATACAATGTGACATTTTGTGACTATGTGCCTGTGTCACTCACTTCTTAGAAAGACGACACCCCTTAGTTCGTGTAGAAAATCCATGACTGGAACATGGCTCAGAACCACTTGACTTCCCCGTGGTTGCTTCGCTAAAGCCAAACAGAACAAGTCCACAACCTCTTCCAGGCAGTGATTCTCTAGGTCTTCAGGAAAGCTATTCTGTCCTTCCTAAGCTTATGGTTTCTGGGCAAGTTTATGTTCCCAGGTCAGACATCTCCAACATTTCTGACTTGCTCATCTGACATAGTTTGTACACTCATTCCTGTTGTTTTTTCTTTTTGGTAGCAGGGATTGAACCTAGAAGTGCTTAACCACGGAGCCACATTCCCAGCCCTTTTTAGTTTTCATTCTGAGACACAGTCTTGCTAGGTTGCTTAGGCCCTTGCTAAATTGCTGAAGTTGCCCTTGAACTTGTGATCCTCGTGCCTCGGCCTCCTGAGTTGCTGGGATTACAGGCATGTGCCACCAAGACTGACTCTCTCTCTTCTTACCACATGCACTTTCTGTGTGAACTTTCAATGATTATTTCTCTGGACAGTTTCTAGAAGATATTTCTCTTTGCTGTCTCAGTGTAAAAGGATAAGCTTTGGAAATTGATGGGCCCTATTTTACCCTGGGGCCAGTAACTGTACCTAACTGTGCCTCTTGGTCCAGAGTCATAACAGATTTCTTACTGACTGGCTAAAAATCAATGTCTCAGCAAATTATTTTTCTGAACTCTCATTTCATTGGCTGAAAAATGAGAACAATAACAGATCTTAGACTTCCTGGCCCCCAGAACTGTGAGCACTAAATTTCTGTTGTTCATAAATTCCCTGGTGTAATGTACTTTGTTACAGGAGCCTAAGACAGGTAATCAAGTATAATAGTCACAGTACAAACCATGCCTCTAGGCTGCCTGGATTCAAACACCGAGTTTGTGGCTGTGTCCCTGTAGGCAAATTAAATGCACATAAACCATTAGGGGTATTGTCTGACACAGAGTAAATCCTGCATGAATGCTAACTGTCTTCATCATTATTAATTCAAAGGGCTGTTGTTTGAATTAAGTGACACAGTACAAGTTCCAAAGCTTCAGAACAGTTCCTAAATCCTTCCAAATCCCATTGCAGGCACATAGAAAGGGCTTTCCAATGTGAACATTGTTTTAAAACCTAAGGCAACATTCCCATTTCAACAACTCTATACTTCCTCTGAACTTTATACTTTCTAGATATTATTCTTCCAGAGTTAGGACACTCTTTAGAATCCTTGCTGGCTGCCTGCCTGCCCTTTCATCATTCCTTGAGCTTGTCACTTAAAGTATATGGCCCAAGGTCATGAGCTGGCACAATTAGTGTTAAAGAGTTCTTTCTGACTTTATCCACAGCCTCACATCAGCTGGGCTGAGCTCTAGCATTTTTGTCCAATTATAAATGGAGCAAGAAAATGAGCAGTAAATGAGCCAGGCAATGAGGCTTGCAGACAGCAGCCTGGGAGCTGCTGGTGAGGTGCAGGGCGTGGGTATGCGTGCTGGTGACGGACAGTCCTTCATCCTAGGGATGTGGAGATGAACGACCTCCATTCAGGCTGCAGTGAGGTCATGTTTTTTCAGCCCAACACACTGTGAAATATTCTCAAGAAATTATGTATACTAAAAGTGTATACAATTGCATATTGTATAGAATTAACGATATTCTTTTGTCAAAGAGAAGTTATCCCTCCCAGACATTATTTTTTTCTGGTCACCTCATTATGGTCTGGGGTCACAGTGTCTATCTACATTGGCGTTTACGGTCTTGCGCATTCTCTGACATTGTGTTTTGAACTCAGGCTGACAGCCAGCTGCCTAATGAAGATGATGAATTATCCATATTCTACAGCCATAACTAGAAACACATGTTACAATCAGTTTGCAAGCCAGATATGTGTTTCTCTGTCCTCTAGATCCAACCTTTATGGGTTGTGCAGGGTTGCAGCCCTGAGGACAGCACCAAGGAACCCTGGAGTTCTTGCCCCATCTCTGTCCCATCCCAACTCAGACTCATGCAATAAGAGCACATCCTTACTTAGCCCAGAGACAAACTCTCGGAAGTTGATCAGGGAGTCCCCATTTTCATCTAAAAGTTGGAACAAGCGGGAGGCCAGCACGTCAGAATGAGTGCCACACGCCCAGGGAAAGAGAAGAGCGAACATCCCCTTGAACTGCTCAAAGTCGATGCGATACTGTTCCAGGTATGGCAGGCTGGGATCATGGCGGTCCAGAGCGTTGCTGCTCCCGCCCCAGTAGCAGCTGGTTAGATGTTCTGCCTGAGAAAGAATGAACAGGATGATCACCCCCTGCTCTCATGGCCCCAAATCACATAACGATCATCACAGTCACACAGACTTCCACCCGCAAGTGTGGTCTCCTTGCCTCACGCATCTGCAGGCACCTCCAGAAAAATGTCTAGTATAGAAACGATCTGTGAGATCAGAGATGGCGGCTCAGTGAACAGCTTCCAGATCCTGCCCTGGAAAACAAGGCAGCCTCTTTAGGCGCCAGGTCATGTGACTCTGGGAAAAGCACACATCTATGCTAGCAAGATGAAAGAGATAAATCCCAGGGTAGAAAGGTCTGGAAGGACGGCCACCCCAACACAGACATTTACAGTTAGCTCTAGGTAGCAAGTGGGGAGGCCAGAGGAGCATGAGGAGGAGGACTCTATTTTTACTTTATCCCCTGCTGTGCTGCCCGTGCATTTCACCATGAGCAAATGTATTTGCTGCAATAGAATAAACAGAGATCTTCCAAAGCACATCTCTCTTTCCCCTTGCCTAGGGGTTCTGAAAAGTAGGGGAATTCCATTGTGAGCATCATGAGTACTTCAATTCTGCTCTCAGAAAAGAAGCTAAGAAGACCACTGTCTAAAGCAACCACCATATTTACTGGGAACTGTAGCTAAAAAGCTAGGAGCTGGTGGTGAGCAGAACCAGCCTGGTTTTTTGCAATGCAGCTTTAGCACATGGCAGACAAAAGGAAGCAGTGTCAGAGTACCCCAGGGCTTTAGATGGTCTTCCTGGCTGAAGCACCCCATGTAGGGGTGGGGGTGGGGTGGGGGTGGAGGGAGATATAGAGGCCGTGGCAGCCTGCTGGTTTGAGCCATACTCTGAACTATCCTGGGGGGAGCCCAGGAAGTCCCTGTGAATCAAATAGTGTAGCCCCTTTCTGCTGAGCTGCAGCACTGATAATGGTGCCCCAAAGCATTTCCCCCTAAGAGAGCACCTGGCCTACTCTGAGCCAGGTCTGAACACAGTGCAGGTGTTTACTCAGGACTCAAAACCATCAGAAGTAAACAGTCTGCACAGATCATCTCCTGGTTCACGGATGAGACCCCTCTGACCATCACTTGGGGACTAGGGGCCCAGAGATTGGAACAGTAGAAACAATTTGCAAAGAGTACAAGAAAGACCAAAACAAAAGGCCCTGGACCACATTTTCTATCAAATCTGTGACAAGTGCAGCCATTTACCTTTTTCCCCAGGTTTTACCCCAAAGTTATGCAGTGAGCTCCTTGGGAAGGAGATTGAAACATTCCTTTGTATTTGCAGGAAAACACCCAAAAATGTCTTTTTTTTTTTTTTTTTTTTGCGGAGAGTGGGGTGTACTGGGGATTGAACTCAGGAGCACTTGACCACTGAGCCACATCCCCAGCCCTATTTTGTATTTTATTTAGAGACAGGGTCTCACTGAGTTGCTTAGCACCTTGTTTTTGCTGAGGCTGTCTTTGAACTTGTGATCCTCCTGTCATCCTCCACAGCCACTGGGATTATAAGTGTGTGCTATCATATCTGGCCAGTGTCAGGTTTGGTCAGGGTCCAAGATGCCCAAATAAGGAAGCTGGTCAGCAGAGCTGCAAGCCAGATGTGATGTCACTAGTGGACATGCCTCCTGTCAATCAGCGAGTTTTCCTGACCCATCAGGAAGGACTCTAGCCTTCTCTTCCTGTTCCCAAGCCCTCCCCTTCCTGACCGGGTTTTCTTGAAATTCTCTATGCACGGAATCTCTGACGCCATTTCTCCCGACCCGCTCTGATGGACGCGGGATTTGGTCCGAGGGTGCGCATTTCAATAAAGCTTTGCCGAGTGGCTTAATTCATCTTCTCCTGGTCGTGTGATTTTTACAGCCAGAAATGGCTTTTTTTCAGGACTAAATCTGGCGGGGTCCCTGGCACACCACAAAGCTCAATAAATGTTTGTGAAATGAATCTAAGCTAATTAAAACGTGCTGAAGACTCAAGAAAGCTCCATAACTGATTTTTTTTAAATTCCACAGTGCTGAGGCCAAGTGCCTCGGGTTCTCTTCAGGACTGAGGTAGACCTGGGGAATTTGAGTTGCTCACCATGCCTCCAGGGCAGGGGTTTTGAGCATGAGAAAAACTTGCCTCCTTCAGGCACAGTCTCAGGGTTAGATGACACACCTGTGACCTGGAGGTGCACTGAGCGGAGTGCAGCAGCGTCCAGGTAACAAGTGGCTTCAATGATCTGAGGATCTAGGACTTGTGCACAAACAGCCTTGGCCCTTCTCTTCTTCCTGGCGTCCTGCAGGCTCTTTCCGGCAGTCAAAACCCCTTCTCTTGTCTGCCTCCAGAGGCTACTCCCACTTCTGTTTCATTTCCAGAGCAACCGCCCTACCTCACAACCCTCCTGTGAAGCAGATTTCTTCCAGTCTTCAGCATTCCTTTAAAATCTAATTTCAGCTGAACCATTATTTTTCCCTTATGAAACAGGGACCCCTTTCTTATTGATAATCATTCCTACTGAGCAATTAGCTACAGGTGCTTAACATGTATAAATAAAATATTACTGAGCTGGTGTAGGATCGCTACGTCACCCTCAGGTGCTAATCAGAGGTTGGTGAGGGCCTGTGGTCTACTCTGTTGGTAATGCTGTTGTAGCACAAAGCCTATTGCTAACCAGCTGTGAAACTGGAGTCCCTCCATCTCTCCTGGCCTCTGTGTCCTCTCAGAAGAATGCAGGGACTTTAGCATACTGATAATTCATTATTAATTTATCTAGTAATTCAACACATAACGTTTGGCACACTTTCCAGGGGAGGCTACTTTACCAGGCACAAGGGAAACAAATATTTAAATAAGGCACTGGCGCCCTCTGGTGGCTAACAGGCAAGCGAGGACGTTAAAGTCATCAATATCTAGAAGTACTGGTGTTTGGCTCAGCTGTTTTTGTTTCTTCCTCTATGTTTTTTCCTGTGCCATCTTTGCATTGCTCTAAGTAGCCAAATTTAGTTCTGACAATCAATTAAAGATGGTGATAAAACTAGTACCTGCATCAAAGACAGCTTTTAAATGTTTTCCCCTATCAATTTCCACATTTTAACCTATGATGTTAATAATAATATTTATGTCAAAAATCTATTTTTCTAGAAGAAAAAATCTTTACATCGATTTAGTTATTAACATAGTATTTTCTTTTAGAGATCAAGAATGTGCCAGGTCCTGGATTCAGTCCCCAGCATATGGGGCGGGGGGGGGGGGGGG
>PVHX01013047.1:0-24026 GCA_004024805.1 Geosciurus inauris | reverse complement strand
TAATGAGTGTCAGAAAGCAATAACCTTTTTTTCTTAAGTCAAATAAAACAGTGACAGTATCATCTGGAGAGGAAAAAAGCTAAGCCATCCGCTTAAGCTAGTGACAAGAATCTGTTTATTTTATTTTTCCTACTAAGTGGTCTGGTTTTGCATTCTTAGCTGTCTGTCCCTTGCTATGTACGCACATGAAGACTCACATGACCCCTGAACAAGTTAAGAGAAGAATCAGGAACTCACTGAATTATTAAAGCAAACTCCTCCATTCCTTCGAGTGGGCATGCGATTACTTTGAACCTCACCTTAAAGAGAGCATAAAGCTCTTCCAGCTCATCAATGGTGAAGGAAGTTTCCGTCACAATGGTCCGTACCTATGAAACGAATGAGCACAGTAAATTTCCCAAGAAGCGCCATACTGGGAAAATCCCTAACTTCCTTCCTCCAAGTTCTGTTCTGTCAAGTGGGAATTTGTGAGTGGGCAGGAGCAGGAGCCAGGATGGGGAAAGCAGGTCCCTACTGGGCACAGGACTCACCACGTTGCGTTTGGTTGTGTCCTCTAGAGTCTGGATCACTTTCAGCCTCTGTTTGAATCTCATCTGTTCAATTAAGTCTGCCCGGATGGTTCCAAATTTCTGCAAAGGAGCAATATCAGTATTTTGGGGGGAAAAAATCTGCTGTAGCACCGAGTATCATGTCTGCACGTTGGCTGACACATTTGTGACACAGAGGACAGATGATTTGTCACATGCTAGGCTACTGAACTACACTTCTATTGACTGTTTAAAGCCGTTTGGGGACTACAAATAGATGTCTGGAAATTCTCATGCATGTGACCAGCTGAATGACATTTCAAAGCCAAACATTGTCTTCCTTAAATCAACATGCCACCAAAAGGAAGATTAAATAACATTATCAGTGAGTGAAAAAAGAACGCTTTAAAGGAAGAATTTTCTTGCCAAGGAGAAAGGAATGATCTAATTTAAGGCTAATTATTAGACTAGCAGGTTGGAAGAAATGTTTGTGAGAGTCCCCCTGATCCTTCAACAGCATTTGTCTGTCTGGTCCAGAAATCGCCACTGTGTGTGTCCAGATGGCAGTCACTGTGAGCCAGCCATCTCTTTAGACACCGAAATGCCTACCACCACTGGCAGGTTTGTGGAACTAAGTTTCAAAAGCCAAGTGAGTCTTCCTATCTGAAGACAGAGAACGAACATGTAAGGTTTTACATCTCTTAGTGATACAAAAGGAAAACTAAGAAACTGCTTGAAGCATGAAGCTTCACTGACAGAATCAATGGCTACAAGGGTTAAATACATTAAATGGATAAAAGCTACAGACAATACCAAGTGTTGACAAGAATAAGGTGCAACCAATATGCTTGTATACTTCTGGTTCGTGTATTAAGTGGTACAGCTGTTCTGGAAATTGGTCTGGCAGCACCTATTAAATCTTAACAGATGTATCCTAGAACCCAGAAATCCCATTTTGAAGTATGTACTCCAAAGAAAAGTGTACACAGATCAGAAGAGCTCATATAAAGGGTCACAGGCCTTGGGACTTTGTATGTGTGAGATGTAAAGCCAGTGAAGATTTAAGCAGAACAGTAGTATTATCTCTCTCTTTTTTCTTTTTAAACAGCTATGTGACTAGACAGTTTAATGGAATCTTCTGACCCTGTTTCTTACTCTGTAAAATGAGACCCTAAAGCTATTCTTTTGGAGCGGATGTTACCCATATAGATGTATTCATTTCTGAAAGTACTGAAAATAATAACTAATGTTAAACACTGGCTTGGGAATTTCTGCAGGTTGCTGGAGAGGAACTCCTATTTTCTCCTAAGCCTGATATTCAAAGAGCTCTGTAGTGAATCCACACAGCTGTTCCTCAACAGGAACTGAATGCTGCTGTTTGTCATATTTGACGGCTTCCTACACCAGGTCTCTGCAACTCATCACAGACAGAACACAATGGCCCCAGGTCCTTCTGGAGCAAATGTCCCAATCTAAGAGGAAGCTGTGGATTTTAAGGTCTGGGCTGGCTATTTCTGGAATATTTCTAAAGAAAAGCAAGTGGGGGAGATCAATGTGGAGGGCTTGTCCCCTACACCCTACTTCTGGAGGAGCTCTGACCGAATGAAATAAAAACAGGCAAATAAAAGTGGCTTAGCATATTCTGCAGCCAGCGTTTCCCACTGCCCAGAACAAAGGCAAAGGTCTGGACACAATGCTGTCACCCTGGCTTTGCACACTTAGGTTCCATGCAAAGAACGAATGCTCCAATGTGACAGTGATATTTTTTCCCAACAGGTTGAATGTAGTGCTGGTGGTGTGCATATTAAAAATATTTTAATTTTCTAAAATCTCCCTTTCCTTAAATAAACAAAATCATCCACCTTCATTTGTTTCACTTCTCCAACTCAGTGTTTTTATCTGAATTTTTTTTTAGGGGAGATGAAGTACCAGAGAATGAACTCAGGGGCACTTAACCACAAAGCCACATCCTCAGCTCTATGTTGTGTTTTATGTAGAGACAGGGTCTCACTGAGTTGCTTAGCGCCTCGCCCTTGCTGAGGCTGGCTTTGAACTCGCAAACCTCCTGTCTCAGCCTCCCGAGCCACTGGGATTGCAGGCGAGCACCACCGTGCCTGACTTATCTGAATGTTTCTGTGGCTTCTTTATCATTTTCTCATCTAACTTCTAATGTCTCAATGAGCAAGGAGGCCATTTTCCATGCAGGCAGTATCTCCTCATTGCCTCCTGGCCTCCTGGTTACTGACACCAACAGACAGGTAGGCAGTCCTTCCATTTCTGCCACCTCACCTACCCTGTCTTAAGAGCCCCCCACCCCCCGCCCCTGCCCCAGCAACTTGGAGCAACAGCAAGTGGATCAGATAGAGGATGAGGTGGAGACGAGTGTCTTAGGGTGTGTTCTCTGGTCTCTGCCACCCCCATCAGCATTTCTTCTAAGTGAAAGTTTTCTCCCCCCATGCTGGAATCAAACCCAGGGCCTCGGGCACATTAGACCAGCGCTCTGCCACTGAGCTACACGCCCAGCCCAGCCCAGCCACCATTATCTTGAGTGAAGCAGAGTTCCCCTTGCCATGCTGGGTAGTCACTTGGTGATGGAAGTTATCCTTCAAGATTCATCCTGTGTGACTGGAAAACCAGGCACGGATGGAAAATAGGTGCACAGTTTTAACAGAAACCAAGAGCCAAATGCAATGAAGTTCAACAGGCTCCTTCTTCCTCAATCTTCCAAGAGAACATATAATATTCAAATGTTACAGCTTAGGGAAAAAAAACAAAAACAAAAACCTTAGGCCATAGCTCCACAGAATGATCTCGACAAGTTTGTCTATCACAGGAAACTTAATTGAAACAAAAGAAGGCATTGTACTAATGTCCAAAGGCCTATGGTTTATTTCTGTTTTTTAAAAAAGATGAGGACTCCGGGTTGCAATGGCACACACCTGTCATCCCAGTGGTTTGGGAGGCGGAGGCAGGAGGATTCCAAGTTTGAGGTCAGCCTCAGCAACTTAGTGAGGCTGTCTTAAAAAATAAAAAGGGCTGGGGAAAGAGCTCAGTGGTAAAGTGCCTCAGGGTTCAATCCCCAGTACAAAAAAAAAAAAAAGAGAGAGAGAGAGAGAGAGAAAAGCCAATCAAATAATGCTCAAAATGCTTTGAAGTCTTTAAGTGCTTCTTAAATTGTGAGGTATTTACTCTCCCAGTACAGGGCTCACTACTGTTAGCTGGAGTCTGAGCACCATCATACTCGAGAGCCTTTTCCCTTTCTTTAATCAGAAAATCTCCAAACGCTTAAATGTCCTGCAAGGGTCTCCACCTTGGAAGAATGGAAGGGAGGGAGGAATCGATGGAAAGTGAGTGTAAGTTCCAGGAGGGAGAGACCAGACGCCAGGAGAGGGATTCTCAGTGCACCTGGGGGAGCCTCCCCTACACTCACTGCACGCTAGGGCAGGGGCGTCTGTCTACAGGTGTGGACTACAGTGCTGGGTGGGGAGCAGATGCTCAGGAGTAGAGAAGAGGGTGAGGAGGCAGGAGTCAAGGAGCCGCAGGAACCAGAGGTCAAGGGAAGGCTTTATTTTTGGAGTTTCATGTTTGCAGAGCAGGCTGCCCTCTCCAGGGCACTCAGATTTTTCGAGAAGTCTCAATTCATGACTATATTCATAATAAGGAACGCTCTCATAATTCTTTGCCAGCAGGCAGGTTTACATTTCCTATATTTTAATGTAAATTTTATTTAAAAATCTATCATATGCTATTTTTATATTATATATTATGCCCCTCAAGGGGCATATGGATATCATATCTTTTAAGGTCTGCCTACAGAAAGGGCTGGAGAAGAGTTTCTCAGGTTACCACAGAAGGTAAATATAGATATTACACAACTATTTTAATCAGTTTCAATGTAAAACATCCTGAATGTGTTGACTGACTCTTGGTCGTAGCTTCAACATGCTCCTTATAAGAAATAAGGAAAAGCACGCAAGAGACAGACTGACTTGGGATTTGAATCCTAGTTCTACCTACTGGAAACCCTTGAGTAAGTTACTCAACCTCTCTGAGCTGCAGTTCTATTATCTCTAACAGAGATAAATGACATCATTCTATCCTCAGCCTTGTGATCATTAATTCTGATTAGACTTGAAAAATTAATGTCCAGTATAATTATATTTTGACTTGGAATTTATTTTTATTTTTTTAATTTTTTTGTGGTGCTGGGGATTGAACTCAGGGCCTCATGCATGGCCAGCAGCACTCAACCCCTGAGTCACATCCTTAGCCACTGGAATTTATCTTTAAAAGTTGCTCTAAAGCAGAAATTATAAACAAATAGTATGCTAGAAAATCCATGAGTATATTTCTTGGTCCAAAGAGCAATTTAAGAATTAGGGCAGTTGAATAAAAACAAGACTTCCGATTTCTCTTGCAAAATTAAATGTTTTGGCAGAAATGGTTCCTCACCCCAGCAAAGAAGCTGCTGGCTCTAGCAGGGCCTCATTGCCTATTTCCATGAGGTGACCTGCTCTCCCGCCCCAACCCTGTCCACCTGTCACCTGCCTAGCTGTACTGCCTCACAGCCATGGGAATGTGTGACTGTTTTGAAGCACTTTCTTTCAGTACACACCACTAATGCAAAGCTTGGCCTCTCAAAAGGAAGACTTTAGACAGGTGGGGACCATAATAGGAACACATGCATAGCCAGTAACAGGGACAGCCTACATAGCATGGAAATTTCCTGAAAACATGACTCTCGGCTTCCTCATCAGTAAAATAGGGAAAATATTCCGACTTCCTTGGGTTGGTGTAAGAATTCCACGTCCTACATAGGTAAAGTCACTGCTATGGTAGCTGTTATTCCTAATACTGTTGACAAGAGGAAGAAGAAGAAGGGGAAAGCACTCATTTTTATATCAGATAAAATCTGCTGGCTATAATTTGCAACTAATGTTCCACTTACAATAAGTGTAGTTAACCTATAGGTCTGTGATTTTTTAGGGTCAAACAAACTTTTAAAAATTAAACTTGAAAATCACAGTTATAGATTCGCAAAAACATGTCAGATGCCAAATATCCGATAGAGATGGATAATGAAGCGTTTGCAAGTGACAGAACATACTCTCGGGAGTTGGCTTAATCACATTCCAGGAGAAATTGAAAAAGGAAGTTAATGAAACAAAGATCAGGAAAATGGGACAGGGGATATGTCTCAGAGTGCTTGCTAGGCATGCATGAGGCCCAGGGTTCCATCCCCAGCACTGCAAAAACAATCAGGAAAATGTTAAGGACCGTTGGGACTGGGTGATGGGCTACCAGACATGTATTATATTAGCTTTTTCATTTGTACTGTGATTAAAAATATCTATATATTACAAAGAAAGAATGAAAAAAAAATTCACACCCAGGGCTGGGCATGATGCTTGGCATGAGACAAGCACTTATAAAATCTCAACTGAAGGACTTTTGGCCAGGCGTGGTGGTGCACACCTGCAATCAGTTTGGGAGGCTGAGGCAGGAGGATCTTGAGTTCAAAGCCAGAATCAGTAAAAGCGACCCAGTGAGACCCTTGTCTCTAAATAAAACACAACACAGGGCTGGGGATGTGGCTTAGCAGTTGAGTGCCCCTGAGTTCAATCCCTGGTATCCCCTCCCCCCAAAAAACACCTGAATAAATGAACAGACAATGGCTGTTTCTTGCATCTGCTGGGTCTTCCTTCAAGATAACAATAGCACCCTTCACTTGCCTATTCCTTCCACTCTTCCCCCTTCCAATTTGTTGCACAGGGAATGGAAACAATGAACTGGAAGAAAATCTCTCCTCGGTCTCCAGTGGCTATTGCCAATCCATTAGTGGTTTCAAGACTCCCCACTAACCAGCCAACCTTAGGACCGTATGCACAGCCACAATTTCATCTCCATTCTAATCGGCACAAATGCCCTGGCTTTAATGCTAGGGAGCACTTGGATCCGGGCCCTGCCACTTTCCAGTTGTGTGACGTGGAGCAATTAGATCAACCTCTCGACTTACATTTTCTTCCATGGGTTAACATTTACCTTGGAGGACTAAGAAGCAGCCAGTCCCCTGCTCTACACAGGACAGGCTGTCAGGGAGGAGTAGCTCAGTCATCATTAATAACTAGATACAGGGCTGGGGCTGTGGCTCAGTGGAAAGAATGCTCACCTAGCACTGGGTTCGATCCTCAGCACCACATAAATATAAATAAACAAAAATAAAGTTATTAAAAAAAAATAACTAGATGCACACTGAACCTTCCTGACGGCCTATCTGCACAAATACATTCCCTGCTGCTCAACACCTCTCAGACTAAACCCACGGGGCCAGGCACTTGAACATCAAGAACTTCCATGATGGTTGTGTGTCTGCTGAAACATCTGGAACAGTCTCCTGTGCCTGTGTCTGTAAGTTAAACTTTAAGGACGCGACTCTGTCTACTTCTTACTCTCAGGGTCCACACAAAAGAAAACTAGAGCCTCAAGTTTCCCAAACAATCCTTTCCACAGGAGCTTTGAGTGGCCTTACAGAGAGATGTCATCCACGTGGCATTTATGAGGTAGAGTCACCATTTCTACCTACCAGGCTGATCAGTACCAGACCAACCAGCAGCAACCCTGGGAGCCCTGTGCCAGATCTCAAAACATGAATGTGCTTTCAGCATTTCTTGCCTATTTTTCAATTTTTATGCTAATTACCCCAAAGGATAGAAGGAAATGTGTTCCGTGCCTCCGAACATTCAGGTGTCCTGCCTTAGCCTAAATCCAGTTATAAGCAGCTTTAGTGCTCAGTGGCCCCATGCCACATCTAGCGCAGTGAACCTCAGTGCTCAGGGACATTTGCCATCTTGTGGGCAACTTAAAAAAATACTTATTCTTGGGCTTCATGCCAGAGATTCAGATTTAACTGGCCTGGGATGGAGCCTGGCAATTTGTGTTTTTCAAAGCTTGGCTTTTTGAAAAATTTTAAAGTTGTTTAATGCACAGGCAGGACACAGAGAGCCACTGGCAATGAGCAGGTCAGGCCACTTCAGCAGAGAAAACAAAACACTAGTAATTGTGTACAAGGTAGTGTAGGTGGTGACATAAAGGATAAGGCTTTCTTCCCAGGCAGAGGAAGGAAAGCACCCCTCTATCCTGCAAGAGGATGTCTGGTGGCCTGAGGTCCATCCCTGGGATCAGCCAGACAGGATGTAAATGAGAACAGCCCTTGTCCTTATCTCAGTCTGTCACCGCAGCATGAGGCTAGCTTATCCTCTGAATTTCCACATTATCAACCTTTATTACTCTGATCCAGAATTCTAACAACACAGGTTCAGAGGATGCCTTTAGAAAAACATCCCACAGCCATGATAGCCTATGGCCTACAAACCATATGGACTCTTTTCCTGAAAGAATAAATCATCTAATACCTCTGATACAGTATACTCCAGAAGTCCACAAGTCCTGGGGCAATAACTTTTTAAAAAATACATTAGGATAACAACCAGCCTTGAAGACAGTGAAGTAAAACAGCGACTCTCAATCTCTTCTAGTGGAAACAGAAATTGGGCAACCTTTGTAGAAGGTGGACGATGTGCAGCGGAAGCTTGGAAATTGTGCTCATTTTTTGATCTGCTGCAGCAAATTCATTTCTAGGATTCTAAGAAAATAATGAGATGTGGTATTTGTGTATAAGTTTTTCACCGAATACTATATCATGCTGAAAATTTGGAAGAAACCCAAGTAAATGTCCAATAAAAGGGTGGATCAGTTAGATAAATGTTGTTAACTCATTAAAGCAAAGTACAGATGATTTATTAAAAGCATGCCTCCTAACACTATGTAACGTATGAGGGAATCTTTGTTTCTTTTTTTTTCATATCAAGGATTGAATCCAGGGGCACCACTAAGCCACATTTCCAGCCCCCTTTTATTTTTATTTTGAGAGAAATGGTCTCACTAAGTTGCTTAGGACCTTGCAAAGTTGCTGAGGCTGGCTCTGAACTAGAATCCTCCTGCCTCAGCCTCCCGAGCCTCTGGGATTACAGTGTGTGTCATCTTGCCTTTTTTAAGGGGAAAAATAGAATATGGCAAAGTATTATTTAGTAGGACCTTATGTTTTAAGTGTATGTTGCAAGTATAAAAACATACTTAAGGAAAATATGGTAAAATGCTCATAAGATAGTTATTTTCTTTCTTCACAGTTGTCTACAATTTCTACAATAATCTTGCATTTCTTTTATGATTTTAATATATAACTAAAATGTTATCAATAAACATGGTGTCTCAATGAAAATTTAAAAAATGAATGACCAATCTTTCTCTCATATTGGATTAAAGATACACATTTCTAAAGGTTTCTAGATCCACACCAGTTTTAATTTTTGACTCAAAAGAGAGACTTTCTACTTCACCCAAAGCCTCACAATTTCTCTAGTATCCAGCTAGCTGGAATACAGAATCACCAGTCACAATTCCAACACATCTATAGAAAGCAGAGAATGCATGCTTTCTCTTACTTGATAATCATTTGTCTAAAAATTTGAAACCAACAAGTGTTATGGACACTGAATCCTTGGGGCCCCCAAAACCACGAGTTGCTAAGGAGGCAGGTGGCATGGTGGTACTACTCCAGAAGTTTTGTTAGTTTCATTCTGGAATTCAGTTAGTTCTATTGAGTCCAGAATATACTAGATAGGAAGGCTTCCTTCCTCACCCAGCCCAAGCAACTTTGGAGGAATACTAGGACTCTAGTCCACTCCAGCCTGATGAAGGGTATTCTAAGAGTCTCAGACTATTTACTTCAGAGGAATCTAAGTACTTAGCACTGAATGGAAATGACTTGATCCTGCAGCCAACCTACCAGAGTTGAATCTCAGATGCTATTAGACCAGGTTTCAGGTGGGCATAGCAAAGAACCAAAGGCCCAGAGCCTGTCATGCCATTTGCTGCCAGGTATTAGATGACCAGAAATTCCCTTCTGTGTCTGTCTCCAGAGATCCAACTGTCAGCTAGTGGATAGCTGCTTATTTCTGGCAACTAGTTTTCACAGTGTAAAAGGAAGTGAGTAAACCTGCGGTTAATGCTATGGCCTCAATACTTTTGTCCCCTCCAAAACTAGTGTTGAAATTTATTCCCCAGTGCGACAGGGCTGGGAGGTGGGGCCTCATGGGAGGTGGTTAGCTGACCTCCTGGACTAATGCTGCTATAAAAACCTCTTACAAGAGTATGCTCTCCACCCTGCTCTTCTGCCGTGTGAGGACACGATGCTCCTCCCTTCTGGGATATGAGGTACCATCTTGGAAACAGAAAGACAAGGCCCTAACCTGCACCTTGTTGTTGAACTTCCCAGTCTCCAGAATGATGAGGAATAAATCTCTGTTCTTTATAAGTTACCCAGTCTGTGGTATCCTGTGATGGTGGCACAAGCCAGGCTAAGACAGGTTAGCAATGGCAGCAGGGGACACACATCCAGCTTTGCCCTCCTGGCAACCTCCAGGCGCCATTCACACTCAAGCAGGAAGCCAGGCCCACCTCATAGGAAGTTCCAATGAGTCTGAAGATGTCTACCGCAGGGTAAGGCTCCACGTCGTCACTGAGCAGGGAGTGGAGGTGAGGGATGGGAGGAAGCGTGCTATCTTTATTGGTCACGCTGTCCAAGTACCTGAGAGAAGAAGCAAACCAGCAGTCACTGGAGACCAGCCGGAAGTCTCCCGTTAGAGTTCCTCACATTCCACCAAGCGCAGTTCAGAACAAAAGATTGGGATTTCCTTCCAAGCAGAAAGAAATGCCCTTCACTTCAAAAGAAAAAGCCTATGGAAATAAATCCTCAGCCACAGAGATTTTATGATTCCCATCAATGCCATTAAGACTCAGGCAATGAGGGAGAAAGAGAGAAAGCACAGGGAAGAAAACCAGAGGTTCTGAGTCCAAGGCAGGACTCAGCACAGTACCTTCCCAGGACGGTCATGGCCTCCCCGTCATCCTTGCAGTTCAACAGTTTGTCCACGTTGGCGTCCAGCACAGCCAGGGCCAACTGGAATATCACTTTGATTCCTTCATAGAAGAAACAGTCCACGACCACCACTGCGCTCTCGAAGGGCATCACGCTCAGGAAGAGTGTGAGGAACCAAGACAGGGAGATGGTGGAGATCACACCCAGGTCCTGCATGCAGTCATACAGCTGTGGCACGTAGTCTCGGGCCAGCTCCTCAAAGACACCCTGGTCCACCAGCGCACCTGAGGGGGTGACACCAAAAGTCACAGGTCGACCCGCTGTACCTTCTCACCAAAGAACCCACACAAATGGCTTCGCGGTAATAACCCGGTTCACGATCTAGTCCTTTCTGCTGACCGTTCTGCCGTGACTGTGTTACTAGACCAAGTGTCCACAGAGCTCCGGTTAAGTCTGGCTGCATCTTCTTCTTGCTGTTTTCCTACCATAAATGAGCACTTAAATGACAACTCTAAAGGCTATTGGAAAAACTTTACAAATTTTTATGACACATACTTAGCTGTTTTGTTGGCAGCACAATATTTGGTTAGGAATGAAATACACATCAAAGTGGCTCCAAATGTACCTCCAAGTTGTTTACTCGGTAAACTCTTCTTTGTTAAAAAATACTCTTTGGACGCATGCTCCTCACATATGACATCATTTTAAAAAAAACAATGTTTTTTAAAACTTAAAGCTGTACACACTCACGAATGACTTACATTTTTAGAGAATATTTTCAGTAAGTCATATTAGTGTGCAAAGATCTAGAAATACAGACAGGACAAAGGAGGGGAACATAAAGCATACATTGTACTATACCAGCAATGAATAGCTTGTCCTGCTAAATAACCACTCAACAGCTCAACTACCTTAATAGTCCTCTTAATTAAAGTCAATGTCTGACACATGGAGGGATTATAAGAAGGCAATAATTCAATGGTTGTTTGCTTTGCAATGCAACCAGTTCTGAAATATGCCTTAGGAACTTAGCTCTGGATAAAACTACAGTTTGTGTTCTCTACTCCAGATAATAGTTTTTGAATACATTTGCTTTCCATAGGCTCCATCCTCTTTATTAAAGAGCATATAGATAGACATTTTGGTGAGACCTTTTTCTGTGAATGGTCAGAGCCCTTGGGGTAGCTCTCACATATTATGCAGAGACACTGCATCAAGTGTTTCCTAAGATAACATCTGTGACAGCAATATGTGCCATATATCACTTATGCTCCATGGGGTTTCTTGATTTACAACCTACGTTTACTTAAGCTTTCTCATTTCCATCTTGGAAAACTGCAGCAGTCTGAAACTGCTGGCTCATGTGACTAGAAGTGGGGCATTGGCTGATACTACTCTAAAACTATTGTCACCATGAGCTTCAGGCTGAGAGGCTAACACACCCACATACCGACAACCCTGGTGTTGTAGTAATCTGGAAGCATCCGCTCACACAAAGCCACAAGCAGCCAGAAAGCCTCCTCCTCTTTGGCATAAAGAAGTAGCACTGAGGTGACAATATTCATGGCCTAATAGGAATGAAAGACAACATCATCAAATACATTTTAAATACATCAAATAGATATTAAAATATAAGCAATTTTGTTAGCCTAAAAAAGATTACTGAGTTATTCTCACAGGGCTGACAAACTTTCTGAAAAAGGCCAGATGAAATTCTGAGCCTTTGCAGGACACACAGGGGCGCTGTCTACATTCTGGGTTTTGTTTTCTTTTATGACCCTTTAAAAATGTAAAAACCATTAGTCATTGAGCCAGTACCTCCACAGGGACTTTGCAGCACCAATATTCACCAGAAACCCTAACACCAAACATGCACAGGCAAACCCTCCTTTCAAAAACTTTGCCCCAAAGCTATTTGACAAAACTTTCAACCTGTAAAAGTCTCCCAGTGTTCTTAATCCTTAATTCAGTGAGGTAATATTTCCTTTTTAACCTTCCATAATGGTTTCTCTAACCAAGTACACATGGCTCCAGGTTCTCCTCAGAGAATAATGAAACCTTTCAAAGTTAAAGCCCTGGGCCATTATTTCCATCTGGATAAAGATGGTCCTGATAAGTAACAGTGATTTAAATTCCAAAGTCACCTTACTTTGTTCAAAGTCATTATCAGAGAGCTCATAACCACTCAACAGCTCAACTACCTTAATAGTCCTCTTAATTAAAAAAGGAAGATCAAAAGATAAATACAAATTCTATTATATTAAAAGCCTACCAACTATGCTTCTTTTGATCTTCTAGAAACCAGTAACTGTTCATCAGACTTCTACAATGAAAATTTCAACAAAGGTATTTTGGTCTAATGGGTATTTTCCCAAGTGAAATCATTATTAAAATTCCACTTGAGAATTAACCTGTCAACTCTAGTCCATGGCTGTGGTTACAGTCCATTCCTTAATCATTCAGTCAAAATTGAGTTTTGCAGGTTCCACCTTATAACAGGCTCCGGTCTAGGTAGTGGGGGAGGGGGCGGGAGACACTGCTTGGATAAGCCTACCAGGGCCTAAATGTTGGCATCAGAGAGAAAACACTACGATGTAAAGGGTAATTAATCAATTTGGGAGTATGTTTTAATTAAATGCTATTTTAAAAAGTTAAATAATGTGGTAAAGGGAGGGAGTGTGTGCGTACAGGAGGGAGACAGATGTATGGATGTGTGTGTGTGTGTGTGTGTGTGTGTGTGTGTGTGTGTGAGAGAGAGAGAGAGAGAGAGAGAGAAAGAGAGAGAGAACAGGGGTTAAGCCTCCTTTAGCCCTAAACTGGATGGTCCAGGAAGGCCTCCCTGATGATGCAGTCTTTGAATCTAAAGTCACATTATCTAGAAGCCTCCCAAGTGGTCACCAGTACAAGAAATGATTGTAGCATGTGGGCAATATTTTGTCTTTTCTTTCCTTTTTGTGATACTCAGTAAAACCAGTATATTTTAATGTGTATTCAAATATAACCCTAGAGTACACAAGGTGCAATCCCAAAGACATTACAGCGTAAGAGGGCGCAAAGTTTGGAACACGTGGCAATCTCCAGGGAAAGGCCGAGTGCTTGGGATGAGGATGGTGGACCAAGGAGTGAGCACGAGAACCTTTTTAGGTCACCCAGCTAGACAGCGGCTGACCCACAAAGGGCATCAGGTCTGGCTTTTGTTTCGGGTAGTAGTCCTCCACCCAGGGTGACTTTGCTCCTTGGGGGACATTGGCAAGAGACAATTTGTCACAACTGGGAAATTCTACTGGCATCGAGTGGGTAGTGGCCAGGGATGTCACTAACATTAAAACACAGGATAGCCCTCTCCACCGCCAGGGAAGAGCTCACAATGCCAACTGCACTAGACTGAGGAACCCTGGCACAATGACAGCTCTGTCAGCCACAAAGCTTTCCTTCATCTTTTTTAGTGGCTAATGATACAAAATAAAATTTTATTTTTTTTAGTATTGAATCTCTGTGACACTTACCTGGCAATACCCTATGTTGGGATTTCGAAACGCATAAGCTGTTAAGACCCTCCTTAGAGCAGCAATGCCCATCTCATTCTGGAAAGCTGGGTGCTCCGGAAGAGAGCGGTGTAAGTCCCTCTCGATCTCCTCCGTGGCGAGGTTGTACTTCCCCATGGACTTCTCCACTAAGTCTTCATAGTACCCAGGATGCGTGGCCTTCTCATTGATAGCACCTGGGTAACACATAACAGGTACAATATCCAAAAAGTGGAAGCCCTGTCTCTCTATGTACATTAATGCTTTATGATATATATCGTTGTAATTGTTGTTCAGTCAGCTGAACTTCTTCATTTTTCTGTCATTCATAGAAAATTGGCAAAAAAGAAGAAATCATGGGAAAATGTGAATCAGATGAAAAATGTGGTATATTTCCATCATGGCTAGACTAAGGTCAATGGCTTCTTTCAGCCCCAGAGCAAGGTGGCTACTTAAAAACCTCTTCAGATAGAAGTGTGCAGGGTATAAACCTGTGCTCCAAGGAACTTTCACAATCTCAAGGGGCTGACCAGAGCAAGCTACCTTGCTCCTTCAACCACAGCAGCTTTACTTTTATTTCTTTTTCTTTTTTTACAATTTTACTTGAAAATAATCTGAACACTATTTGCTAAAGGGTTAGCTATGAAGGGCTTTGCATATGAAAGAGCAGGAGAGTCTGTAGTACACGTGGATGGATTTTTAAAGTTGCAACCAGTGGTAAGGGTGTTCTTAGCAGAGATGAGCCTGTTACCTGAGGGAGTTCTGCAGGATGAGGAAGGGAGCTGGGCTATAATCACCCAGTTTGAGATAATTGTGTTAAGATTCTTGAAGACAGAAAAACCCCGTATGTAAATAGCTAAGACAGAAAAACCCCATATGTAAACAGCTAAATTTAAATCTAGATGTAAATTTATATTGCTGTTGGGGAAAATGGATTTTTGCATGCTGAAGAATGAAATTGGACCCTTACCTTATACCATATACCACAATCAGCACAAAATAGATGAAAGAATTAAAGTGGAGGACCTGAAACCATAAAGCTGATAAAAGGAAACAGAAAAAGTGCTTCTCAAAATTAGTCAGGGAAATTATTTTGGATATGACACCAATCACAACTCAAAAGCACAACTAGCAAAAGCAAAGAAAATAGACAACTAAGATTATATGAAAATCCAAACCTCTGCATAGCAAAGGAAATGATCATCAGAGTGGAAAGGCAATCTACAGAATGGAAGAAAATCTTTTCATACCAAATATCTAATAAGGAATAAGTATCCAAAATATAAAAAGATATAAGGAACTCATACAACTAATAGTTCACTTAACTAACAGTGAACAGCAACAACAATCCAATTTAAAATGAGCAAAGGAAACAAACAGATCTTCAAAGAAGACATACAAATGTCCAACATATATGTGAAAAGATGGTCAATATCATTCATGCTCAGGAGATGTAAATAAAAATCACTGTAGAAAACAAATGAATTCATTGAGGCTGCAGGATACAAGATCAATACCAAAGAAAATGAACTGCATATCTATATGCTAGCAGTGACCAATCTTAAAATGAAAGTGAGTAAACAAATGCATTTATCATATGATAAAAGAGAAAAAAAAATATTCAGAATAAATACAATGTACCTTGCAAGCTACAAAACAGTGTTGGAGGATATTAACAAAGATAAAGTAAATGGAAAGATACTCCATGTCCATAGATTAGAAGATTTAATATTGTTAAGACAGGTAAACTACCTAAACTGATGTACAGATTCAACACAATACCTGACAAAACTCCAGCTGCCCTTTTGGTGAAAATAACTAGTTGATCCTAAAATCTCAAGCAAATTTAAGGGTCCCCAAATGACCAAATCAATCTGGCAGAAGAACAAAGTTGGAGGACTCACATTTCTTGATTTTAAAACTTACTACAAAGTTACAGAAATCAAGACTCTGTGGTTCTGGCATAGAGACACATCTATAAACCAATTGAGACTCCAAAAATGAACCCTCCCCTTAATGGTCTATTAATTTTTGACAACAGTTCTAAGACAATTTGTCAGAGAAAAGCAGAGCCTTTCCAATAAATGATTAAGAGATAACTGGTTACTCATATGGAAAAGAATGAATTTAGACCATTACCTCATACAACATAAAAATTAAAATGAATCAATCATGGAAAATTGTAAGCCTTAGTAGAAAATATGGGCTGGCATAAATCTTCAACCCATGAAAACACAATGACATAAGAAAAGAAACAGATAAATTGAACTTCATCTAACTTAGAAATTTTGTGTTTCAAAGGATATACCATTTAGACAGCGAAAAGTCAGCCAAGAGAATGGGAAAATTTGAAAATCCGATAGTGGATTTATGTGTAAAATCTGCTTAAAAACTCTTAGCACTCAATAAATAAAAGACAGCCTCATTAAAAGTGGGCAAAGGATCTAAGCAGATCTTTCTGCAAAGAAAATATACAAATGGCCAGTAAGCATATGAAAACATGCTCAATATCATTAGCCATCAAAACCACAGTGACAAGTCACTCAACACCCACTAGGGTGACTGTAAGAGAAAGACAGAAAAGAGCAAATGCTGGTAAAGATGTGGAGAAACTGGAACCCTCATCCATTGCTGGTAGGAATGTGAAAAGGTGCAGCTGGTTTGGAAAACATTCTGGCAGTTCCTTAAAAGGTTAAAGACAGAGCAGACAAGCCAGAAATTCCACTCGCAGGTACATATTCAAAAGAAAAGAAAATACACATCCCACCCCCAAGCTTACATTGTTCATAGTTGCCAAAAGTGCAGATAACCTCAATGTTCAGTAACTGATGAATGGCTGAACAAAGTGCATTACAACTGTACGATGGTGCAATGTTTAGTTAGGAGAAAAAATGAAAACTGATACATGCTACCACCCGGGTGAACCTTGAAAGCATTATTCCAAGTGAAAGAAGTCAAGCACAAAGAACTATTGTGTGATTCCATTTATATGAAATGTCCAGAGTAGATAAATCTATAGAAATAAAAAAGTAAGTTAGTTGTTGCCTACAGCTTGAGGAGAAATAGAGAACCACTGAGAAAACATGAGGTGTTGGGAGGGGGATGGTGACAATGTTCTAAAACTAACCGTGTTGCAATTGCTAAACTGTGGAAGCAACCTAGATGCCCTTCAATAGATGAATGGATAAAGAAAGTGTGGTATATATACACAATGGAATATTACTCAGCAATAAAAAAAAATAAAACTATGGTATTTGCAGGTAAATGGACGGAGTTGGAGAATATTATGCTAAGCGAAGTAAGCCAATCCCAAAAAACTAAAGGCTGAATGTTTTATCTGATTAGTGGATGCTGACCCATAATGGAAGTGGGGGTGGGGAGCATGGGAGAAACGGAGGAAATTTGGATAGGGTAAACGTGAGGTAGGGGAAGGGAAGGGGAATGGGGGTAGCAAAAATGGTGGAATGAGATGGATATCACTACCCTAGGTACATGTATGAAGACACAAATGGTGTGACTCTATCTTGTCTACAACCAGAGAAATGGAAAATTGTGCTCCATACGTGTACTATGACTTGAAATGCATTCTTCTGTTTGAAAAAGTAAAAATAAACAAATTAAAATAATAAAATAAAATTAGTTGTGCTGACCACAATTCTGTGAATATACTAAAATCATTGAATTGCACACTTTGATGAATTGTGAGTTGTAAACTCTCAATAAGACTTTTATTAGAAAAATAAAAATATAAATTATATATAAAGACAGGGTAAACATTCACAGTTCACCATTTAGAATATAGAGTCCCCAACCCAATGGCTGGGCCCAGATGGTCACAGAGAGAGCCAATCTGTCATTCACACAGGCCCTGGAAGGAGAGCTTGGCTGATGGTAGGTAACCTTGGCTTTTGCTCTGTTCTCACAGGAATGCGCTGCACTTTACTTTCTTGGGTACACTAAGTCCAAGTCCTGGTGCAGTGACCTTCAGGGTCATAGGAAGGAGCTGAGTCCCAAGGTAGGCTCACCTACTAGGAGCTGGTTTTCATGTGGACCCCACACTGGATGGGTGGGAACAGGGGCAATATGTAAACATGTCACCCTCTGGTCAAACTGCCCCTCGCTGTTAAAGGAAACACTGGATGTAACCCTAACTCTATCTCTGCAACAGGGCTCTGTAGGATTCCTGGTACTTGTTCTGAGTTTCATTTTCATCTAAGATGTGACTGTAAATAACTTCTAATTTGAATAGGGAGGATGAAAATGGACCTTTTCATTGACTCTGGGAGGGATCAGAAGCTGGTTGCCAAGGTGACCAGTTCACCCAATAAGGAAGACTGCGTAGTGAGGCTCTAGTTGGGCTTTGTAATAGGGATGAGTTAACTCAAATTGGGGCTTTTAAGCGAGGAGGGCTGTGGCTAGTCTACTTAAGGAAAATGAAAAACAAGACAAGTTAATGAGGATAGAATAAATCTGTTTGACATGAAATAGACAAAATCAATGATTTTTCAGGTTTCTGTTGCCTGACTTCCCAGGTATTTCTATATCTCAATGTGAGCAATTTTGCCATTTATATTTACTTCTAGAAATACTTACAACATTTTTAAGGCTTTCCTGTAAGTCTGACAACTATTTTTTTCATTCTAATGTCATTTTCTAAGTTAACAGGTTTAATAATGGTACTTGGTCAAACCATCTCAGGTTCAAATAAAATTATTCACATAAGCTTATTTAGAATGATTACTTATTAGGCCTCAAATCAGATAAGAGCAACTGATTTATACATTAAAGTAAAGGTTGGTGGAACCCGAGGGAATGTCCTGGTGTTTGGGATAGAAAAGATCCCTAGGATACCCTGGATGCTCAGGATGACAAGAACTAGTGGCAAGTTAGCCAGAAAGATTAAAATATTAAAATGGAAAATTCTAGAAATAAATAATTCCTAAGTTTTAAATAACTTTTATTATAGCATATTGTTTGTTAGTCTCTTATTGTGCCTAATTTGTAAGTTAAACTCAACATAGGTATGTGTTTGTAGGAAAATACATGGTAGTCAGGGTTTGATACTACCTAGGGTTTCAGGCAGCCAGTGGGGGCCTGGGAATGTATTCCCTGAGGATAAGGAGGAATACTATCCAAGGCATAATATAGGAACCCACCTCCATGGCCTCAGTCATGATCAAAGACCTCAGGAGGTGGCAAAAATCAAGAATGGGGTTTTCGCCAGGCGTTGTGGTGCATACCTGTAATCCCAACAGCTTGGTAGGCTGAGGCAGGAGGATGGCAAGTTCAAAGCCAACCTCAGCAACTTAGCGAGGCCCTAAGCAACTCAGCTAGATCCTGTCTCTAAATAAAATATAAAAAAGGGCTGGGATGCGGCTCAGTGGTTAAGTACCCCTGGGTTCAATTCTGGTACCAAAAAAAAAAAAAATCAATACAAATAAAAAATGGGGCTTTCTCATTGCTCCACTTTCTCTCCATTTCCCAACCCAGTGAGGGCTCTGACAACAGGGTGCTCTCAATCATTCTGAATGAAATCAACACAGCCTGCAGAAAAGAGGTCCCTGAATCACAAACCACTGCACTTTGACACATGAGGCTTTTTCCTAAATAGTCTCACTGAAGAAAAAATGGAAGAGACTGAGGGCTTGAGGGACAGTGGCACCAACCTCTGGGCTGCTTACCTGGGGTCCTGGATTTTTATGAAGAATAACTGACAGATTTTGACAGAATTCACAGATTCTGGTGAGGAAATGAAGTTTAGCTCTGAATTGGAGGTTTGCCTATTTAAAAGAACCCCTGATGCATGACAGAAGGTGGAAAGGAAGCCTGGGATGCCCTGGACTCAGACAGTGCTCCAGCCCCAGCCCAGGTCGTACCTGAGAGCAGCAGCCAGAGCTCGCCCCGCATACTCTCAGGGATGCCCTTCAGCACCAGGTCCCGGGTTTTTTCTGTGCGGTACATGCAGATCCCCTGCCCGTACTCAGCAAAGTGAATCTTCCAGGCTTGCTCTTTCAAAAACTCTTTGGCCTGAAAGATACAATGAACATTACTACACCCCAAAAGTACTGAGAGAGAGGCTGGTAAAGAGAGTTGCGATAGAAGGTCAGAACAGTTTCCCTATTGAGTGGGGATGGTCAAGTTCTGGGCAGAACACATGGGAACAAAGAACTCAAGATTTTTCTGGAGTTCTCCCTCAACTCTACACATCCATCACAGATAGCAGTTTTACCACAAAGCTTTCTGACTCAGTGTGAGAATCCCACTTCCCCGAGATGGGTCAGTAGAATGACAATTGTATTTTTGGTTTTATTTCTATACCTCCAAGTGAAAGTGAATTAATGTTTTAAAAATCTGTGCTGAGAAACTGTGTCCTTCTTTATTGGTTGACTTACACAGTAGTTTAAAAAAATAGTTAAAAATTGTTAAAACGATTCTCTTCTCTTCCCTTAAAGTTACTCTGAAACTGAACGGCATATTTAGATTAAAAAACTGCTTCACCTAGAGGAAAACTTCCATTTACACAGACATTTATGAGTTTACTTACATTAAAAACTATTTTTAATGGTATTGTTCTAACAAAGTTTTGGGGAAGAGCAATTCCTTTTTTTTTTAAAGAATTGGGGTGCCCACCAATTTCGGGTTGAATTCCTCAGGAGAACGCCGCCGATACATGGTCATCAGGGTCTGTGTGGCTGTGGGGACGCTGTTGCCATTCAGGTTAAACTGGCGTTCTCCGTCTGCATCGGAGCTTGTGCTTCTCTGGGGACTGGAGGAAACAAGACTGCTGGGCCGAGAATACACCTGTGCATGCAGAGCGGAACAAGACATTGGAGGGATTGGGCACAGAACCTACTTCCTTGGGATCCTCTGAGTAGCTATCAATAACCCCGTCATGTTTTCCTGATGTTTCCTGCTACAGGAAGAACCAGGAGAAATGCAGTACATTAACATTTTGTCAAGGATTAGACAGTGGCTGGGATCATGGGCTGCAGCAGTTCAATACTCAAAATTGGTTTCCTTTGTATTTTAAATGCAGTTTTGGTAACAGAGGCTGGCTATTTGTCTGTCTGATTTGCATATATGCAAAGCATGCTTTAGTGGAGTCAGAAACTGCCTCCCTTCCTCTCTAGTTTCTGGTGCATCAGAAACGCCAACATAGCTGGGCACGGTGACTTATGCATGTGCTCTAATCCCAGCAACACAGAGGGCTGAGGCAGGAGAATCACAAGTTCAAGGCCAACCTGGGCAACTTGGTGAGACCCTGTCTCAAAATAAAATAAAAAGGGCTGGGGATGTAGCTCAGTAGCAGGATACCCCTGGGTCAGTTCCCAGTACCACACACACACACATAAACACAGACGTGCACTCACACACACAAAAGCCAACTGGGTAGTCCAGGATGGGAATGTTATATGCGACCTTACAATCTTTAAAACACGTCTTAGCTAGCAGTAACTTGCTCTATTGCTTTAGCTAGCCCCTTATCTTCTCAGTACTCCATTCTCCTGGATGTGGGTCCAGGGCCTAATTCAATAGGGAGGATGCAATATGTATTTTATCACAGTAAAATCATCATGCTGCTGTATTTCAGATGTGAGACTTTATTTAGTGACTTTGGTACCATTTCCCAACTATGTCACTCTATGGGCAAAAGCCACTTGCTATGTAACAGAGACAAATCACTTAATATTGTCAACTGTAAAATAAAAGGCTTAGACCAAACTTCTTGAGGTTTACCCAAGAGCCTTCTGAGATACAGCATGTGGCATCAGAGCAGGTGGCTTATCTTAGAACAGCTGCAGAGCTTGAATAATCGACAAAATAGGAAGCGAACACTCTCGGGCACAGGAATAAGGCAAACCCCAACCCCTTCAAGTATTTTCTACAGACCTCATCATCTGAACTGTTGTAACTTCCTGCAAACTCTTTGTCCAAGTATATCTTGGAAGTTGTCTGCTGCAGGAAATCTGAGATCCTTTGCACTAGAAAGTCTCTGTCTTTCAAATTGGCAAATAGGAATGTCATCCTGTTCCTGGTGCTGATGGACAAAGGACTGGGGAGCACACTGGAGCTGTCGGCCTTTTCCACAATGGTCACCTAAAAAAAACCCACAAAGCAAAGAGCATTACTTTCCAGGAATTACCCCATAGCAGCCCTCCAGCAGTGCTACAGGAGGAACACAGTACTTAGACCACTCTATGGAAACCACTCATATTTTCTAGGGCAAACTGAGATTCTTTGACTCTGTTCCAATAAAATAAAATAGCTCACAACAAATCAAACTAGAGCAGAAACTAGAATCATCTTGCTGATCTTTCAAAATCAGTGGTTCTAAACTGGGAATGATTCTACCCCCACCACACACACACCCCAGAGACATTAGGCTATATCTGAAAGCATTTTTGATTGTCTCAAAGTGGGAAGGTGACAACCATCTAGAAGACAGAGGACAGGGAAGCTGCTGAACGTCTAGCAGTGCACAGGGCAGTTCCCAACAAAAAGTCTGGCCCCAATTAGTGCCAAGACTGAGAAAGTTGGCTGGAAATGAACTTCATTAAAATCTCAGGGATTCATGAGAGCAAAACCCCCTATCTGTCACACCACTGAGAGGAGGTGGAAAAGAACTCCTGACACTGGTTCCTTGTATCAAGCTTAATGTTAGGGCAGTTTTCAAGACACCATTAATCTTTCAATGGATCACTGATGTGTGGCTTTGCCTCCAGCTTTCAAAGATCTATTCCTGGGCAGACATGATATAAACAGCTTAACTGCAATGCTGTTTGCACTAGCAGATTCTGTGTGTGTGTGGACAGCTACAACAGTAATTTCTACACTACAATGAGACTTTCATTACCAACTAGGCTTATAAAACAGACTGAAATTCAGTCAAGTCTTGATGGTTCACAATGAACATTTATGAGGTAATTTGTGACGGGGGAGACACTTCATCTGGACTCTCTAAATGACGATAAGGAGGAGCCTCATCAGATCCCTCTAACCTCCCGCTTCACCATCCAGCAAGTACTTCAAAAATTTACAGCCACATGATTCTGCGTGATAATCTTCAAGCTCTGTCAAGATGGTCTAACTGAATTCAATGTGTAGAAGGTACATTAACAATCTCCAGTCAATATTTCACCTTAGTTATTAAAAATTAAACAAAACAATTCCTGGTCTATGCACTCCTAAGAGTGACCATTCCAATGGGGCATCACATTCCTCAGAAGCTCCTGCTGCTCCCTTAGGACAACTGGACTCCAACGGGCACCCACTCGTGTGAGAACACTCTACTCCAATACCCACTGCTTTTCTGATATTATCATTACCTACAGGTAATAAAACTTATATTAAGTCCTTATCCTCCTCCATTAGCTGGGGTAGGGGATCCACCATTAACATCCCTCAGTGATTCATCAGGTCAAAGGGAAGCACTGAGGTCCTACCAAGCATGTCTTTAAAACTGTACCTTCCAACCACTTTATGCTTTAAACTCCACCTCTGCAGACTGTCCTTGCTCTGATTTACCCTGAACTATGACTGAATGATCTCTGCCCTACTAGGGAAAACTAGCAGGCCAAAGGGAGGTGGAGAACACTAGCTACACTCTCTCAATCCTTCTAGGTTCTCGCTTTTGTGTTCTAAATCACACTCAAGCACAAACAGAGCTGGCTGGACCCAACACCCGGGGGTGCTGATCAGAAGCAGGGCAGATGTCTGAATACAGGCTTCTAGACCTTCTTTGTGGCCCCAGATAAACAGTGGTAATGTGCTCAGAGTCACAAATGACTCATCTGCAGTACACTTTTTTTTTCTTTATTTTTATTTTTATTTTATTTTTATTTTTTTTGGTACCAGGGATTGAACTCAGGGGCACTCGACCCCTGAGCCAGGTCCCCAGCCCTATTTTGTGTTTTATGTAGAGACAGGGTCTCACTGAGTTGCTTAGCGCCTCGCCATTGCTGAGGCTGGCTTTGAACTCGCGATTCTCCTGTCTCAGCCTCCCTAAGTGCTGGGATTACAGGCTTGAGCCACCGCGCC
>PVHX01013046.1:0-56448 GCA_004024805.1 Geosciurus inauris | reverse complement strand
CTTTTTTTTTTTTTTTTGGTACTGAAGATTGAATTCAGGGGCACTCGACCACTGAGCCACATCTCCAGCCCTATTTTGTGTTTTATGTAGAGACAGGGTCTCACTGAGTTGCTTAGTGCCTGCCGTTTCTGAGGCTGGCTTTGAACTTGTGATTCTCCTTTCTCAGCCTCCCTAAGTGCTGGGATTACAGGCTTGAGCCACTGTGCCCGGCTCCTCATCCAGCTTTAATAATTATCAGTATGTGGCCAATCTTGCTTTTATCTCTTACAGCTTCAGTACCTTCTTTGGATTATTTTAAGGTAAATCCCAGACGTCATTCCATCTATAAAGACTTCTGTATATTTGTCTAGACTATAAGGACTTTTCCAAAAAAAACAACTCAATATCATTCACACTTTAAAAAAATCAATAATTTCTTAGTGCCTTACTATCAAATATCCAGCTAGTGTTCAAAATTATCTGCCTGGCTCATAATTTTTAAAACAGCTGTTTGTTAGAGTAAGGATCCAAACGTGCACAGATTATATTTGGTTGCTATGTCTCTTCAGATCTTTTAATCTACCTATTCTTGCAGAAGAGAAACCTTTCACTACATACTCTTGTAACTCTTATTTTGAACCTTAACCATGTATGACCTATTCAAATGTATAAAGAAATCTAAGAGGAAAGGAAAAGAAAACTTAAAATATATATATATATATACCTTCAGGTGGGACCCACACACAGTAGTCTGGGTCATCTTCAGGATATTTAGAAGAAAGTGTGGGGGGAAACTGCAAAGAAAACATAGACTATTTTACTCAAAATAATTTTAACTCTAAGAATTACTGCCTTTACATTTGCCCATCAGCAAACAAAATCTAATAAGCACAGTTTCCATTAATGATGTGGACACTAATGACCCATCTGGGGGAACATTGTTTCTCTGAATCTTGATTTTTTTCTCATAAAGCCTCAACAAGCTGAGCTTTCCTTAGTGAGAGTCATGTCATGCTTTTTAAAAGGGGCAATAAACACATGGCAGATATAAGTACTTAACAAAATAACTTCCAGGGAGGGAAATCTGACATTTGCCTTTTGACCTAAGTGTAGAAAAGAGTTAACAGCGCAAGAGTGACTGCTATTCTTTGAAAGCTTATTTGCAAGAATGGTCTTTGGCTGGTGTCTGGGAACTTTGGTTTCTGAAGGATTATTATTACTATCCTAACTGATAAGGGTGGCTCATTGTGCCTCTACTATATAAACAATGTGGTTTATACTGAACACCTGTTTTCTTTCTGGGAGTCTAGATTTGTGGTACATGCCAACCAGGGAATGCTTATGTGAGCAATTCCCAACAAAAACAGCACCAAATCTCTAACAAGCTTCTCTAGTTAGCAACATTTCCCAACTGTCACACTCACTGCTAGGGGAATTAAGCATGTCCTGTGTGTCTCCACTGGAAGAGGACCATTCAAAGCTTACACCTGGTTTACCCCAGATTCCCAAGCCTGTTCCTGTTGCCAATTGTGCCTGATATCCTTTTGCTGTAGGAAATCATAGCTGCAAGTACGACCATATGCTGAGTCCTGTGAGACTTCTTGCAAATTATCAGAGGGGAGTCTTGTGGCCCGCCAACACAACCCAGCGATTGTACTTCTGGGAACTTAGCATATCCATACAAAATTATGTATTCATAAGATTATTCACTATAACACTGGTGTAATGAAAGACTAGAAACAATCCAAGTGTCCATCTGTAGGGAAATGGCAAAATAGGGAATATCCATGCAATGAGAAGCTCTTGATATATTGATAAAGAATGATTTCCATTGGGGCCGGGGCTGTAGTTCAGTGGTAGAGCACTTGCCTAGCATGCATGAGGCACTTGGTTCAAGCCTCAGCACCACATATAATAAATGAATAAAATAAAATAAAAATCCATCAACAACTAAAAAAATATTAAAAAAAAAAAAAAAAGAATGAGTTCCATGATAGGTTAAAAAGATTAAGATACAGAGTGGAGTGCATTTATATCTTTTATGTAATAAAAGGAGGAAAACAGCATGTTATTCAAATGTCTTTGTATGGCATATTAGGATACAAAGAAAAATTCACAAATTAAAAGAGGTAGCATTATGTGAGCAGTTATAGGGAACAGGGTGGATGGAGACAAGAATAGAGAATTCAAAAATAAATATTAAAGAGTTAGACTTTTAGGAGAGGGGGCTAAGGCTGTTGGGAACTCTGTGAAGTCAGTCTCCAAAGATTCACACTCCTAGATGTGGTCTGTGACAAGAGCATTCATTTCAACTTTCAAACTTACCTTGCCTAGATCAGGAGTTTTCCTTTTCTTCAATTCATCTCTGCTTTTCTCATATTCATTCTTTGGTGCTAATTTAAGGGGAAAAATGGTAATAACTATTTTCTGAAAAAGTAGTAGAGAAAGAAAGAACTCCTCCTAAGAGAAAACATTACTGAAGAAAACATTAGTGACAATCTACTACTATAAAAGCTATATTAAGAGGAGCTGGGTGTGGCAGCACACACCTCTAATCCCAGCAGCTTGGGAGGTTGAAGCAGGAGGATCAAAGCCAGTCTCATCAAAAGTGAGGAACTAAGCAACTCAGTGAGACCCTGTCTCTAAATAAAATACAAAATAGGGCTGGGGATGTGGCTCAGTAGTTGAGTACCCCGAGTTCAATCTCCAGTTTTGACCCCCATCCCCAAAACAAACTACATTAAGAGAATTTTTCTTTCACTGATATCCCTAGTTTTTAAAACAGGCTATTCTATAAGCCTTGAGTATGATGAGGATGATGAAACTATTTTTATTATTCCACATTTTAACAATTACAAGTAAAACCAGAGAAAAGCAGTCTCTCTTTTTTATTTTTGTACCAGGGATTGAACCCAGGGACACTTAACCACTGAAACACATACCCAGCCCTTTTTTATATTTCATTTTAGAGATAGGGTTTCGCTGAGTTGCACAGGACCTTGCTAAGTTGCTGAGGCTGACTTTTAACTCCCGATCCACTGGGATTACAGATGTGCACCACCACACCCAGCAAGCACTGTGCCATCCACTGTGCCTCTACTATACAAATAGTGCGGTTAAAGGTAACCACCTGCTTTCTTTCTAGGAATCTGGATTTTGGGTATATGCATGGCAGGGAATGTCTATGTAATCAATTCCCAACAAAAATCCTCAGCACTGCCAACCTTTCAAGCAATTTATTTTAATAGATTTGAAATCATTTCCATGGTAGGACATATTTAACTGAGAGATGTAAAATTGGGGCAGGCTTTGTATGGCCAGAGGGAAGCATCAAGACATTAGATGCTTTGTGGGGTAAGGAGAACAGGAGTAAAAGGCAAATGGGATTGCTCCAAACTCAAACCTCACACACTCCAATTTCATTCAGGGTCCTGATGGTTGCACCTACTTAGCGTCTGTATTGGCTGTAAGGCAGCCATTCTCTGTGCTGCCTTAGGGTCAGTTGCCAACCCCTCCTTTTAAAGCCAAGTGGTACCTGTGCACAGAGAGGCAATGGAGTCTGCTATACTACTTACCTGATGCTTCTCTGCATGATGATGATGTTTCACTAATTTCTTGATAATCTTTATTCTGTTCCATGTGGCTGATTTGAGAAATATTTTCTATAAAAAGCAGTACCAAAGACTCATTATTATTTAATTTACAAATGGAAAGCCAAGAAAACAAAAACAAAAGCAAGAAAATCTATGCCTGTATATGATCATCTAGTTTTATCTAGTTTCATCATCTAGTTTTATCTAGTTTCATCAGCTTCAACTAACTTTAATGAGGTTTCCAATAAATGTATCTCCAGACGTCTAACATGTATCTCTAGATGTCTAACCGATTTTCTACTTTAAAAAACTAGCCAACTTTGAGGTGAACTTACTGGCAATACTTACCAAAAGCCTTAAAAATGTACATACTCCTTGACCTAGAAACTGTACTTCCAAGAACATTTAAAAAAAAAAAAAATCCAAGTCAAGCACCAATATTGTTTACAACAGCAAACATTAAGAAGTAACTTATATGTTTAATAAGTAAAAGTTAATAAATTATGACACATCCGAGTAATGCCCCATCCCTAAGTACAAAGCAACATTTTAAAATAGCATTTTAAGATAGGTGCAGTGGCACATGCCTGCAATCCCAATGACTTGGGAGGCTAAGGCAGGAGGATCCCAAGTTCAAAGCTACCCTCAGCAATTTAGTGAGACCTTGTCTCAAAATAAAAAAGAAAAAGAGAGCTGATGTCATGACTCAGTGGTAGAGCGCTTGCCTGGCATATGTGAGGCACTGGGTTCAATTCTCAGCACCACATAAAATAGATAGATAAATTTCATCCAACTACAACTAAACACATATTAAAAAAAAAGAAAGAAAGAAAGAAAAAGGGAGGCTGGGGCTGTAGCTCAGTGGTAGAGCACTTGCCTAGCATGCATGAGGCACTGGGTTCAATCCTCAGCACCACATATACATAATAAATGAATAAGAGATAAAGATCCACGAACTAAAAAAATATTAAAAAAAAAAAAGAAAGAAAGAAAAAGGGTTGGGGATGTGGCTCAGTGGTTAACAAAACTTTTTAAGACACAGGGAAAAAACAGGCTGTAAAACAAGATCCTCATGCTATAAAAAATAAGAAAGTAGAGGGGAAAGGCCTGGAATAATCCCTCAGCAGCCATGGATTTACTAATTTAAACTTATAAACCAGGTTTTAAAACCTGTGCCATTTTCACACACAGATATACTTTGGTCCCTAAACAAAAATAATACTTACTACTCCCATTCCTGCTGGTATGGCCCAAAGTACCAGGCTCAGAAAAAAAAAAAAAAAAAAACTACATATAAGTACCCTTTTAAAAAGGCAGACATTCTGCCGGGTGCAGTGGCGCACACCTGTAATCCCTGCACTTTGGGAGACTGAGACAGGAGAATCACAAGTTCAAAGCCAGCCTCAGCAACATCTAGGCACTAAGCAACTCAGTGAGACCCTGTCTCTACATAAAACTCAAAATAGGGCTGGGGATATGGCTTAGTGGTTGAGTACCCCTGAGTTCAATCTCTGGTACCAAAAAAAAGGCAGGCATTTTGCCAACAACTAATCAGAAAGGCAAATAGGTGAGGAAACAGTAAGTTTTCTGTTTCTCAGACACAACTGAAGGTGACCCAAGAGGAAGGCTGCACCCCACGCCTAGTGTTGTAAGTAGACCAGTATAGTCTGTCTGAAGTAGCTATGCACACATTCTCACACACATTTAACACCAGTGTTTATTTTTCCTCACATTTTCTATTTTCTGTGAGATCTTAATCTTGCTAAGCAGTTTGGCAACCTGAAGGAAAATAACTTTTACAGTTAATAAGGGATAAGAGGGCACTAAAAGATAAATAGTAATCAGGCGAGGTGGCACAAGCCTGTAATCCCAGCACTTAGGGAGGCTGAGACAGGAGAATCACAAGTTCAAAGCCAGCCTCAGCCACAGCAAGGCACTAAGCAACTCAGTGAGACCCTGTCTCTACATAAAACACAAAATAGGGCTGGGGATGTGGCTCAGTGATTGAGTGCCCCTGAGTTCAATCTCTAGTACCAAAAAAAAAAAAGATAAATAGTAATTTCTAGAGATGAGATTTGGAGAGAGTTTTTTTCTTCTTTGGACTTTTGGACTTTCAGGTCTAAAATTTCTAAAATAAATACTGTTGGGGACAGGCTCTCTGGGCCTGGGAGCTGCCCCGCCCTTTCAAGATGGCGACCTGGCTGTATGCCAGAAACTTGCAGTAAACAGGTGGACAACTTAAGAAAGTGCACAGCATTGGCTGGCGGTAACATCACTGTGCATGCTCGGCTTGTGGGCAATGCCTGCTCTGATATACGCCTGTATTCTGCTCATGCATTCCCCTCGTGCTTGATAATGCTATTCCTTCTGATTGGTTGTAACTCTGCTCTGTAATAGTTCCTGCTGTATGAAAAGTAGGGAGAAGGAGGCTGGGGAGAGAACAGGAGAGAACGAGAGAGAACAAAAGAGAACCAAGGAAGGCAAGAAGAGCGCTCAACAAAAATAAAGATTGCTTTCTGAGAACAACGGCGTGGTTATTGTCTCCTGCCGGCGGGCGACAATAAAATACATATTCTTTTCATAATCATAAAAATTATTTTCAAGTTAATCAATTCCCTCTTTCAACATTTTTCATTAAATCTTTTCTCAAGTGGGTGAGTACTATGTGCCAGATTCTCTGTTAGATAATATAGACAAAAAGATGAATAAGGTATGATTCTTCTTGAGAACTTTAGTTCATTAGGTACAATTAGGCTTAGCTTCTGCTTAGGGGTGGGGAGAAAAATGAGTAAGGGGAGGCTCATCCTGAGACCACCTGATCAAGCCCTACTACCCACACTACTCCACTGCCCTCCACCTCCACAGTGGCATCGGCTCAGGATCATTCCTCAGCAGCTGTGATGACAGATTCTACACATTTCAATCTTCTATCATTCTGGAACAAACTGGAAATACTTCCCTTTACTATGCAATGGAATAAATAATGACTGGCAGTCAAAGGAAGACTAACTACATTTCTTTACTAGAGTCAGTGTCTCACATATATAAAGTTAAAACACATAGACAAAAACTGGCTTTGCTTTTTTAACCCTATCCACAGGTAATACAACTGCCCCTCTGTACAGCACCAGGAGGAGAAAGATATTACCATGGTTTTTTGTTTCCTTAGAACACGTGAGATTTGTGGGAGTGCTGATTTCCTGCACTGCTGTGTGTGGCTCTATCTCCTGCGGCAGCCTGCTGCTTCCATCCTCCATTTTCTCTTCATGCTCCTCCTTTTCTTTCTCTTCTTCTTCATCCTCTTCCTCCTCCTCCTCTTCTACTTCAGGCTCATCCTTCATTCTCATTAGAGCTGGAGGGAGTTCTGGACGCTTGGGGGGCAACTTCTATGAGGGAAACAAAACCACAAATGAGTAGTCCTATGTAATGATTAAAAAGGAGACAAATTTCTTCTAAGAAGTGTTTAAGAATGTCTAACCTCTCTAGGTTGATAAATTCTGCAAAAGCAGGCTGAAAGTAGAACTTTCACATGACATGGTGTCTATCTATGGACCCTTAACAAGTATGTTTATTAGTTATAGGACCTAAATATTTTTAGGGCTGGGGTGGGGGCCAGAGGACAGGACAAAGATTATAAAATACCAAACATCTGAAACAGCATGGAGGAAATTAAAACATTTATTCCATGTGAGCAACAGCTATAGGAATTCTGTCATATTTGACCTTTTAATATTAAAGGACCTTAATTTATTATAAATCTTCTAGGGAGTAAATCTGACACACATTCCCAAGTAAGAAGTAATTTGTATTGTTTTTTCATTGTAGACTTATTGTAATTTCAAGGAAATAAGATTTGTAAAACATTAAAACAGATAGATCCTAAAGAAAAGGAAGACATTTCTTTCTTTTTTTGGGGAGGGGGGTACTGGAGATTGAACTCATGGGCACTCGACCACTGAGCCACATCCCCAGCCCTATTTTGTGTTTATGTAGAGACAGGGTCTCACTGAGTTGCTTAGTGCCTCGCCATTGCTGAGGCTGGCTTTGAACTAGTGATTCTCCTGTCTCAGCCTCCCAAAGTGCTGGGATTACAGGCGTGTGCCACCATGCCCAGCAGGAAGACATTTCTTAAAGCATAAGGCAACATATTATTTTTTTAAGACAGTGTTTTGCTACGTCGCCCATCTGACCTTGCACTCCTGGGCTCCAGGTGATCCTCCTGCATTAGCCTCTCAAGTAGCTGGGACTATAGGCATATACCACCATGCCCAGAAAACCATGTTATTAAGGCCTTTCAATAAGAGCCTTTATTAGAAAATGTTGATATTTGTGGAACAGAGGTTTCAAAGGATACCTTGGTTATATATTTTTTTAAATATAGAACTTAATTCTGTAATCCTCTAAGAAAGGCATTTTAGGAAAGCACTTTTCTTCTATTTAAGACATAAACACTACCCCTACCCCAAAGCCTCCATCTTAGATAAACCACATAACTCATTCAGTACACATAGCTGAGACTTCATATCTCTGCCACCAGAGGGCAGTTGGGATATACTCCCCATCTCAATCTCCTGCAAATTCACGTCTGAGGTTCCAAACCCAGTACCTCAGAATGTGACTATATTTAAAAACAATAAATGAGGCATTTAGGACAGGGCTCTAAGTCAATATGATTGGTGTCATTAGAAGATATGCCAGAAGTGCAAATGCACAGAAAGACTATCAAGTGAAAGCAGCAAGAGGGCAACCACCTGCAAGTCAAGAAGGAAACCAGTTCTGCCAGCACCTTGATCTTAAGACTTCCAGCATCTGGAACTATGAGAAAATAAATTTTTTTGTGGTTTAAGCCACCAATTCTGTGGTGTTTTGCTACAGCAGCCCTAGCAAACTAATATACAAAGTTCAGTTCTTTAGAGTGATAAAAATCTTTTAAAAGCTAAATCTATAAATAGGAATATATGTAAAGCAAAAACAACCATCAGTGAGGCATTATAGAAGAGTAGAAAGATCATAAAACTCAAGAGACAGGACTGGATCTGATTGCCTGTTAATTTTTTTTTTTTTTTTTTTTTTTTTTGGTGCTGGGGATTGAACTCAGGGGCACTCGACCACTGAGCCACATCCCCAGCCCTATTTTGTGTTTTATGTAGAGACAGGGTCTCACTGAGTTGCTTAGCGCCTCGCCATTGCTGAGGCTGGCTTTGAACTCACGATTCTCCTGTCTCAGCCTCCCTAAGTGCTGGGATTACAGGCTTGAGCCACCGCGCCCGGCTGCCTGTTAATTATATAATGATGGTGTTATATGGTATTTTGCCTGTTTTTTCTTAAGAAACAGTATTTCCCACAAGTTGTAAGGTACTGAAAGGATTAAATCAAGTATAGAAAATCATATGGCAAGGGCTGGGGTCATGGCTTAGTGGCAGAGTGCTTGCCAAGCATGTGTGAGGCCCTGGGTTCAATTCTCAACACTACATACAAATAAGTCTACTGACAACTAAAAAAATATTAAAAAGAAAAAGAAAATCAGGGGCTGGGATTGTAGCTCAGCGGTAGAGCGCTTGCCTCGCATGCGTGAGGCCCTGGGTTCAATCCTCAGCACCACATATAAAAGCAATAAAATAAAGACATTATGTCCATCTACAACTAGAAAAAATTTAAAAAAAAAAAAAAAAAAAAAAAAAAGAAAAAGAAAATCATATGGCAGAGGCAAGCATATACACTACATTTCTAATAAATATTATTTGAGTCTGACTATTACATCTATCCACCAGGTTAAAAGCATTTAACTGAGTCACATGTGGTAGTACACACTGGTTAACACAGGTACTTGCAAGTTTGGGGCAGGCGGATCACAAGCTCAAGGTTAGCATGGGCAATTTAGCAAGCCTCTGTTTCAAAATAAAATTAGAAAGGGCTGGGGATTTAGCTCAGTAGTAAAGTGCTTGCCTAGCATGTGCAAGGCCCTGGGTCCAATCCCTAATACTGCACCCTTCCCCCATAAAAAAAGCATTCAGTGCAGGAGATCCATTTCTAAGCCCAATATTCACTTGAAATTAATAAACTGGTACTTGAAATTACAAATGAATTACTTGCAATTTGACAGGTATGAATCAATAAGCTGAACAGAAAAAGCTAACAAGCAAATTCTGGGAAAGATATGACTACACCAAACCCATAGGCTTTTTTAACAACACTATGTAATGAGTCATTTGCACTTGCAAAAGAAAGAAAAATTAGTTCAGGGATAACTCACCAGCTAAAAGTTTAACACTCTACCTTGACTCACAACTTACCCCTACTGTTCCAGTTTTTAATTTGAATTTGCTTCCTCCTTTCATGGCACCAAAGAGAGGCAATGTAAGTTTCTTAGCTTTATTTTCTGTATCTGTAGTCTGACTTTCAGTCCTAGGAAGAAAGAATAATTATATGTATCTATTCTGGCAAGTCCAAGGTTTTATCTACAAATACTATAACACTGACAAAGAAACTTCTGGTAAAACAAAAATGACTACAAAATGAGTATCTGGAGCATATAACAATAAGGAGGTGTTCAGGTAAGCAGAGTTTGAATGGACAATGACATTGCTGTTTATCATGAACAGAGTTATTAAGGGCAAGATGAGACTGCTCCCTTAGACTATTTATCAAATGATGATTACACTACAAAGGTCATTGTAAAGGAGATACATAAGCATGTCCCCATCTCCATTAAGTGGCAGGAGATAGATCTACGGTGTAAAGCCCTATTTCCCACCAATCTCTTACGTGCCTTACTTACTTATCCAAAGTTCACACTTAACCATAACCATGTGCAACAGCTCTGAGCAAAGACATTAAAAAAAAAAAGTGTGTGCATAGGTGGGGGGTAGGTAGGATAGTTTGTATAGTTAAGAGACACTGCAACTGTTGAGCTGTTAACTTTCTAATTGGCTAGAGATGGTTATAAAAGACAAGGCCATTAGAGCAAAGCTGAAAAAGAATAAAAAAGGAGAGACAGCAGAAATTAGAAAGGAAGAGGAGAAGAGCAAAAACAAAAAGACAGCAGTTGACAAGACACTGAACTTGTTAAAGTAGCAAAGGTGACAATGACAAGTAGGCAGAGGCAATAATTAGAAGACGGTATGAAGAGACAGAGGAAAGTAGGCAAAGGTCACAAAGGCAATGAGGAGATGTCATAAGGAAACAGAAGAAAACTTAACCATACTATACCAGAGAAAAAAGCCCTATGCTGCCTTCACCTGGACCATGGGACATCCCTGCAAACTGGAGCATAAGGACAGGACTGACACTCCTAAATTCCAGTGACCCATATGAGGAAGTGACTACTCGAGCCTATTCTGAAGCTCACTTGCTGCCATCTTTGATCTAAGCCTTGTCCCTTTCCCTAGTGGCATTCTTGGGGCCCAGTCTCACCACCTTTCTCCCTATCAGAGTCAGAACCCATTCCCTTGTTAAGACCACCAGAAAATCCCTGCCCGTCTGATCCTGAAATACCCTCTGCCAATCACAATCCTTCACACCCATCCCCATAGGCCTCATAGACAGAGAAAGGTAATAACACAGATGTTTTTCTACTACATTAAATAGCTGACATTTAATAGGTATTAAACTAGTGGACTAGCCTGGAGGATGTGCAAAGACTGACCCAAAGGAAGTGAAAAAGCAGAAGAAAGGATCACAACCAGGAGTTGCTTGGAGGATAAGGCTGGGAGGCAGAGTTAGGTAGAAACTTTGGAAATTAAACTCTAAAGTGAGAAGTGGAGGGAGAAGTTAGAGAGCATCTAGACCAGTACCCAATAAGGGAAAGGAAAGAGAAGACAGGCAACCACATAGATCAACAACAGGAGGGGAGGCTCCAGAGGAAGCAGAAACATGTCTTCTAGCTCAGAACACCCAAGGGGCTAACTTAACAAGTTAAAGGATGACAGAGGTGAAATTAAACTCACTGGGTAATTTGTTTACCCTAGGTATGTCTCCTGAGTTCTTACTACTTCTCCACAAAAACAATGTTATGAATAGTTGATAGGTACAACAGAAATAGTGAAACTTAAGGCAAACATGATAATAATATATGTATGCTAGCACTTTAAATGCTATCCATTTAATCTTTGTATCACCATTACCTCCAATTTACAGATGAAAAAAGTGATGACCAAAGAAGTTACATAACTTGCCTCAAAATGCCCAAAAAGTAATTGCTAGAGCTGAGAATTAAACCTAGGAAGTCTAACTCTACTGGAACCTATTTTTCACCATCAGTAAGTTAGGTAATTTAAATATCATATGGGTTAACTGGACATTTGTGGATTGATTTAGGAATCACTACACAGTAGTCCCCTCTTATCCCCATAGATGCCTGGAATCCATGGATAACACCAAGCTCTCTATATATTTTATCCTACACATACATTCACAAATTCATTGTCTTTCCACCTTTGTCTGTGTGTATGTTACCAGAGACTGAACCAGGGCCTCATGCAAGCTAGGAAAGCATTCTACCACTGAGCTACATCCCCAGCCCTTTTTATTTTATATTGAGACCTTAACCTCCCAAGTAGCTGGGATTATAGGTTTGTGCCATAGCACCTGGCTTGAGAAGGTACCTTTTAATATCTAGATATTCCTATATAATGCTCCCAGCATGAGATTACAGATTTTATACACAGGGATGAGGGACTTAAGTGTTTACTGACAAACTAAAGTAGTATCCAAGAGAACTTTCTGCAATGATGGAAATGTTCTATATTGCACTATCCAGTACAGTAGACATCAGCCACATGTGGCTATTGAGCACTTGAAATGTGGCTAGTGTAATTGAAGAATTGAATATTTAATTTTATTTAGAGAAATTTTAGCAACTTGGGAGGCTAAGGCAAGACGATCGCAAATTTGAGCTAGCCTCAGCAACTTGGCAAGACCCAGTTTCAAAAGAAAAAAGAAAAAAATGGGCTGGGGGATGTAGCTAAGTAGTAAAGCACCCCTGGGTTCAATCCCAGTATCATAAAATACCCACAAACAAAAAGCAGAAGAAGAAGAAAACAAGTTTCAGCTTTTTTTAAAATATTTTTTTAGTTGTTGATGGATTTTTATTTTATTCATTTATTATTTATATGTGGTGCTGAGGCTCGAACCTAGTGCCTCATGTATGCTAGGCAAGTACTCTACCACTGAGCTATAGCCCCAGCCCAAAATTTTAGCTTTAATAGTACATTTATCTATCTACTGGGTGCTATATTGGACAGTATAGATCTGAAGAGAATAAGAAACTTCCTGCAGTTAACCACCTTCAGAAGTGGATGAACCCATGTAGCCAGTACCACTTTTTGAGATCCCACCTGTACTTGTGCTCCTGGGGGTTGTTTACTTCTATAACAACCTAATAACCTATTCTATATTTTCAAAATTTGATGAGACCATATAGAACAAAATTTTAAATGCTGTCAAGCTGAAAGACTGGATCATCACCCAGCCCCTATACATACTCTCTCACTCATAAACATTAGCCAAGTGGGGAAAATTATCCTCAAAATCTGGCTTAGAAATGACTTGATAATTTTCTAGATGTCTCTAAATGAATTTGAATTAATCTAGCCCAATAATTTTTCCAAATGTGGGCTAGGGTTGTAGCTCAGTGGTAGAGCACTTGCCTAGCATGTGTGAGGCACTGGGTTCAATTCTCAGAACCACATATAAATAAGTAAAATAAAGGTCCATTGACAACTAAAAAATATTTTAAAAAATAGTAATTTTTCCCAATGCAAAGTTAACAAAATTCACTTCTAGATTATGCTTCCTTCCTTTAAAGGAAGAGATTCTGCTTTAAAAAAAAAAAAAAAAAGGTTCACACACATTGAACAATTTTCAACTGGTTCTTCAGAATGATAAATATAGGCATTAAAAGAAAATTTGTGCTCATGGCTTTTTCTCTGTGGTTTTTAGAATCATCTAAGATTTATTACTCCTGAGAAAAGAATGTCAAAAATGACATGTATAGACTCAATTTAAAACTCTGGGAGGAGCTGGGGTTCAGTGGTAGAGCACTTGCCTAGCATGCCCAAGGCCCTGGGTTCAAACCCTACGAGAAGAGGAGGGGAAGGGAGGGGAGGGGAGCAAAGGGGAGGGGAGACAAGACTTGTAAAACTATTGTAAAAGATTGTCATTCCTGATTTTGAAGTGTGACTATGCCAAGCCCTTGTCCAGGCTAATCTACTGAGCTCTAACCTAGCTCTGCTGCTTTATCCCCAGGTTCACAACTAGAAAGAAAAGAAAAAAAAGAAAGATGGCAAGCTATGTTCTACTTCACAACTTCCAGTCATTTGTTTCAGAAGTAAATCAGGGTCTAGCTCCTGGGGCCCTTCCTCATAGATATCTCCCTCTTCTCTTTCCACATTTATTGTTAGAACTGGGTTTTTTCTAATTAAAAGGGCCTCTAAACCTTTGTCGACTATATGCCTAATGTATCCAAAAAAAAAAAAAAAAATCTTCACACATCTACAGTGAGAGGTTCTTTGTTTTTAAGGCATAGATTTGCTTTTATTAACAAATAGTTTCACTGCAACAAAACTGATAATATGACATTTTTGGAGGCGGGGCAATGCTAGGGATTGAACTCAGGGCTTCAAGCATGCCAGGAAAGTGCTCTATACTAAGCCACATCCCCAGTTGTTAGTATGATATTTAATTTTCCAGCTATTTAATACTTAAAACTAAAAATGTAACCACATTACAATAAATTCAGACCTAAAGCAGTATGCATATTTGACACAGGATTTTCTTTTTTTTTCCCCTGGCACTGGGGATTGAACTCAGGGATACTCGACCAGTGAGCCACATCCCCAGCCCTATTTTGGGTTTTATGTAGAGACAGGGTTCCACTGAGTTGCTTAGCGCCTCGCCTTTGCTGAGGCTGGCTTTGAACTCGCTTTAAACTCCTGATTCTCCTATCTCAGCCTCCCAAAGTGCTAGGATTACAGGTGTGTGCCACCATGCAGCTAGGATTTTCTTTTTAAAATCAATATATTTGAATAGAAAGAATACTCACGTGGTTCAAAACTCAGAGAGTATAAAAGGTATATATACTGTGAAAAGTCTATCTCCCATTGCTGACCCCCATCCACACAGTTCCTGTCCTAGGGGTAAGTAATGTTATCAGCTTCTTTTTTTTGGAGGGGGGAGGTAGAGAGCAACTGAGGATGGAACCCAGGTGCACTCTATCATTGAGCTACATCCTCCATGCTTTATTTTTTAATTTTGAGACAGGATCTTGCTAAATTGCCCAGGCTGGACTTAAACTTGTAATCCTACTACCTTAGCCCCTGAGTATTTGGTATTACAGGTATGTACCAAAGCACCTGAAACCTTTTTTATTTCTATTGGTGCATATTAATTATACGAAATATTGGGCTTCAGTGTAGCATATTTGCATATTGTTATCAGCTTTCTTTTCAAATTTTTTTTAGTTGTAGATGTACACAATACCTTTATTTTATTTATTTATTTTTATGTGGTGCTAAAGATTGAACCCAGTGCCTCACATGTGCTAGGCAAGTGTTCTACCACTGAGCCACAACTCCAGCCCCTTATCAGCTTTTTATAAATCTTACCAGATATACAGTAGCAGATGCTATTGGTATCTCTGTCAGATTTCCTTAATGAGGACAACCAGCTATTGCAGACTTTGACTGCTAAAGGTCCACACTTGCTCTTTCCCAGAATTCCTGCATGTTCTTTCCCCACTATCTAAGGTCAATGAAAGGTTGGATGGGGGGTATTAAAAGCCCAAGTTCCTAGTCTCTAAGGCATCTATGATGACATTATAGCTCTTGAAACTACATCTTTGCCCAGCTTCTTCCCCTGCCTATCCTACTCCCTCACTCCCACACAAATTTCTCCTGAGAGCACTGTCTCAGTAAATCACTTGCAGACAAACATCTACCTCAGAGTCTGTTTTTAGAGAACCTGACCTAAACAGATCATACACATACACAAGCAATGGCCTACTTATGTATTCTCTCTCTACCACACAGTCCTTGTATGCACATTGTCCTGTTACTTAATATATCTGACAATGTTTTCACATTTTACTAGTTCTCTATTTTTTATAGCTATGATATTTATTATATATCTATATTACAATTTATTTAGCCCATTCCCTCTGATAAATATTTAGGTAGTTTCTCATCTTTTACTACTAGAAATAATGCTACAATATATATTATTCATTTCCTAAGAATGTTAAGAACAAACTTCTAGAAATAATTACATCTAATAATAATTGGATCAAAGGTCACATGCATTTGTAATCAGGATAGAAACTGCCAATTTGTCCAGTATAAGGAATGTCACAATTTGCCTTTCAACAAAACAAAAAACAACAAAAAAATAACAATAATTTGCCTTTCAAGAAATGCCTTTTTGTCATAGCCTCATTGGCACAGTATATTATAATACTTAGGAATTTTTGTAAATTTCATGGATAAAAAATTGTGTTACATTGTATTATTTGTATCTCTCTTACAACAGGTGAGGCTGAACATATTCTCATACAGTTAGGAATATTTGTATTTTTTTTTGGAAGCCTGTTGGTTGATATCCTTTCCCTATTTTTCTCTTGAATTGCTGGTTATCTACTTACTATTCATAGGTTTTTGTTTGTTTTCTAGTACTAGGGATTAAACCCAGGGCCTTGCACATGCTAGGCAACTGCTCTACCACTGAGCTATATCCCCAAACAGGCCTCCTCCTCCTCACCCTTTTTTAAAATTTTGAAACCGGGTCTCACTAAATTGCCCAGCCTGGCCTCAAACTTGCACTTCTCCTACCTCAGTCTCCCAAAGAGGGATTACAGGTGTGCATTACCGCATAAGGCTCACAGGTCTTATATTTTAGAAAAATTAGTTTCTATGCATGTTGTTTTTAAGAAAAGTTTATTGTGCACTAAAAGATGCAGTAAAAATCTTGGGCTTGCCTCGCATGTGTGAAACATGGGGTTTGATCCTCAGTACAACATAAAAAAATAATAATAAATAAACAACATAAAGTTAAAAAAATTTTTTTTAAAAACTTGGGCCTTCCAATGAACCAGGAATCTACATAGTTTCCTCTGAAAATCCTCCAGCAACCCATAGTTCACAAATGAAATGGGGTTTTAGTTACTCTATGAAATCAGCGCCTTCTGTGCTTTAAAGGTTTTCTGTGCTGGGCTGGGATGTGGCTCAGTGGGCGCACAGGCCTAGCATGCATGAGGTACTAGGTTCAATCCCCAGCACAGCTTTAAAAAAAGAAAAAGGATTTCTATAATTATAATAATCATCTAAGAAGATAAAAGGAAAATTCAGAGTGTTATATATACTACCATATTTATTTAAAATTCCAAATATCAACGGATTACTTACTTTTTTAGTTCTGGGATCTCTGCTGGCTTTACAATTTTTATTAACCCTTTAAGCCTCTGTTGTTCTTTCCTCAGTTCAAAAGTTCTTAGATGAAGTTTCTTCCTGGACACACCATCTAATGCATTCCCTGATTTCATTTCTGACATGAATGCATCTAAAGAATCCTGAGATGGGGACTCTGACAGAGCTGTCCAAGAAAGGGATAATACACATTTAGACAGATTACCCCAAATACTTTTAAATTCAGCCAAAGTTTCCACAGAGAACTCACTTATAAAAAGCCAGTCAGAGAACACCACTGAGTTTAGGAATAAGGAAACAGGTTACAGCTGTGTAACCGTGGAAAGTGTTTTTGTCTCGATGGGTTTTATTCTACTCAACTGTTAAATAAAGAGGTTGAACCAAATGATTTATAATGTTCTTTCTAGCTCCAAAATGGTATATTGCTTCTTAGAAAACCTCCATATTCTATACATGTTATTAACCAAGGTAGTCCCAGGGGCTAGCACAATGCACTGTATATACAAAGTGTACAATAATATTTGATGAGTCTTACCTTTGCTTGAGGACTTGAGCCTCTCAGTAATTTCAGAGAGTTCCCTTTCAGCATCATTTAACTTTGCAACCTGTAACATTCAGATCAACGGGATTAGCAAAAGCTTTCCCTCTTTCCAACTTTTTATCATCCTATTTTCACAATTGTTACTACAAGTTTTAAGAGGATTATTTCAGAAGACCAGCAAAATCTGCTGCTTATGGAGTTAACACTTTTCATTGACTTAATTCTAGCTGAATTCATTTATGAAAGAAAGAATTCAGAATTAAACAAAATGAGTAACTCAGACTTTACCTCAAAGGAAGTACTTCAAGGCACTTGTTTTCTTTCCTTTTATGGGGGAGTGGGGGTGGGGAGGGTACCATGGATAGAACTCAGGAGCACTCGACCAGTGAGCCAAATACCCAGCCCTATTTTGTATTTTATTAGAGACAGGGTCTCACTGAGTTGCTTAGCACCTTGCTTTTTGCTGAGGGTGGCTTTGAACTCGCAATCTTCCTGTCTCAGCCTCCCAAGCCACTGGGATAACAGGCATGTGCCACCATGCCCGACTAAGGCATTTGTTTTCATTAATGAATCAAAAGAATAGATGCTGAATAATGTTTTAGCTCTGAATACTACCACACAGTGTTAAATGCATGCCACTTTATAATTTCATAAAAGATAGACTGTTCCAGACTGACACTATACTATATTTCTCAAAATTCCTTTGAGTCCTCTTGATTGCCAGAGTCCTAAAGTCAATTTCACCTTGGATGGCCTAATTCGGAACTTTTTCTTTTCTTTTTGGGCAATATCCAAAATTCCTTTGAGTCCTCTTGATTGCCAGAGTCCTAAAGTCAATTTCACCTTGGATGGCCTAATTTGGAACTTTTTCTTTTCTTTTTGGGCAATATCACATTCAAAGAATGTTCATTAATGGATTAATACTATCCTGGAGCAGTTTCTAGCAGCAAGTCATATTTTTCTTCCCAATATCTTGGATAAGACAAACTGTTTATCATTAAATTTACAGATTATAAATTTTAATGATACTACTTTAAAAATTATAATTATCACAAAATAGATTTACATAATGCATTATTTGATTAAAAAAAAAACAAACAAACAAGCTACCACAGCTGATTTTTTTTTTTTTTAATTTTTTTTTTTTTTGTACCAGGGATTGAACTCAGGGGTACTTGACCACTGTGTCACATCCCCAGCCCTATTTTGGGTTTTATGTAGGGACATGGTCTCACTGAGTTGCTTAGCGCCTCGCTGTTGCTGAGGCTGGCTTTAAACTCGTGATTCTCCTGTCTCAGCCTCCCTAAGTGCTGGGATTACAGGCGTGCACCACTGCGCCCAGCTCACAGCTGATTTTATAAGTAGAACTTGCCAATGATTCAAAGGTCTCTGGCTTCTCATCAATCTTCCCAGCCTTTTTCATTCGGTTAAGACGCTTCTTCTCCACCAGGCCAGTGCGATCAAGGAATGTGTCATCATCACTGTCATAAAAGTCTTCATCTTCCCAGTTCTTGGCTTTTCTTTTCCGAGATACTAGAGGTGCATAAAATGAAACAATGATAATGAATAATAATAATAAAATAAATTATATAAAAAAGCAAGAAGGCAAGGAGGCAAGAAGCTTAAAAGACAGGATTTCCACAAGCCGCCAACCCACATAAAAAACAAAAGTCTAAGCCAGGCACGGTGGCTCAAGCCTGTAATTCCAGCACTTTAGGAGGCTGAGACAGGAGAATTGCGAGTTCAAAGCCAGCCTCAGCAACAGCGAGGCACTAAGCAAGCAACTCAGTGAGACTCTTTCTCTACATAAAACACAAAATAGGGCTGGGGATGTGGCTCAGTGGTGGAGTGCCACTGAGTTCAATCCCCAGTACCAAAAAAAAACAAAAAAAAACCCCAAAAGTCTAGCCGGGCACAGTGGCGCATGCATGCCTGTAATCCCAGCAACTCGGGAGGCTGACACAGGAGGATCACTAGTTCAAAGCCAGCCTCAGCAAAAAGGAAGGCGCTAAGCAACTCAGTGAGACCTTGTCTCTAAATAAAATACAAAATAGGGCTGGGGATGTGGCTCAGTGGTTGAGTGCATCTAGTTCAATCCCTGGTATACCAAAACAAACAAACAAACAAAGGGCTAAACTTTGAAGATGTTATACTAAGTAAAATAAGTCAGACATAAAAGGACACTTATTGTATGATTCCATTTATAAAAGGTACCTAAAGTAGTCATATTCATACAGGGAAAAACAGAATAGAGGTTATCAGGGTTCTGGAGAGGAAGAACAGTATTAATGTTTACTGGGTACAGTTGTAATACAGAGTAATTAAAAAATTCTGAGATGAACAGTGGTAATGGTTGCACAACAATGTGAACATACTTAATGCCACTGAAGTATATACTTACAATGGTATATTTTATGTTGTGTGTGTGTGTGTGTGTGTGTGTGTGTGTGTACATATATATATACACCGTTTTTTTCTTTTTGGCAGGAGATTGAACCCAGGACATTGCACATGCTAGGCAAGTACTCTATCACTGAGTTATAGCCCTATTATGTACATTTTACAACAATAAAAAATTAGAACAAATGGTCAGTTTACTAAGCAAAAGGCTCTTAAAAATCAGTGAATAACAACAACAACAACAAAACAGGAAGTTAAAAAGGAAAAAGATAAATGAGAAAAAGACCATGAAAACAGGAGAATTCCTGTAATCCCAGCACTTTGAGAGGCTGAGACCGGAGAATCACAAGTTCTAAGCCAGCCTCAGCAACAGCAAGGTGTTATGCGATTCAGTGAGATTCTGTCTCTACATAAAACACAAAAATACAGCTGAGGATGTGGCTCAGTGGTCAAGTACCTCTGAGTTCAATGCTCTGTACCAAAAAAAAAAAGAAAGAAAAGAAAACAAGAGAATAAGCCAAGAAATGTAAGAATCAAGAAACAAAATCCAATTCTAGAGAAAGTTGAAGGAAATTCTCAAGGATGACAGCAGCCAGGCGCAATGGCACACGCCTATAATCCCAGTACTTTGGGAGGCTGAGACAGGAGAATCTTGAGTTCAAAGCCAGCCTCAGCAACAGCAAGGTGCTAAGCAACTCAGTGAGACCCTGTCTCTACATAAAACACAAAATAGGACTAGGGATGTGGCTCAGTGGTCGAGTGCCGCTGAGTTCAATCCCTAGTACCAAAAAAAAAAAAAAGAAAAGAAAAAAAAGGGATGACAGCAAGTCAAGTCTCAGGTGACAATCTTGTAGTCAATCTAGAAAGCAATATGATTTAAAGGTCTAAAAGAAGGAAAGCAATACTCTTCAGAAAGAATGTGTCCAAAAAATAATCAGAACTGATAATTAACATGATCGAACATGTGAAAAAATATATTCAATGCCTACTGAAAAGTATGAGAAGAATGGGCAAGAAGTTAAAAAAAAAAAAAACCCCAAACACATGGAGAAAAAACACAAGTATTATTTTTAGGGAAAACAAAAATTCATTGAAAATCTATTGAAAATCATGAGAAGAATGGACAAGAGGTTTAAAAAAAATAAAAAACACCAACACAGAGAGAAAAAACAGAAGTATTGCCTTTAGGGAAAACATAACTTTTGAGCTATGACTGTTCTTTTTATCAGCATAATCAAATAAATATTAAATAGTTAAATGGAATCAACAGGTAATTTCTAAAATAAATGACTCAAAATAAAATACCACATTTTTTTTTTTTTGGTATCAGGGATTGAACTCAGGGGCACTCGGCTACCATATTCTTTTTTTTAATATTTATTTTTTAGTTGTAGGTGGACAGAATATCTTTATTTTATTTTTTATGTGGTGCTGAGGATCGAACCCAGTGCCTCATGTGTGCTAGGAGAGCACGCTACCACTGCACCATAACCCCAGCCCCATATTCTTATTTCTTAGAAATATGGGTATTTTTAAGTGCCAAAAGAAATGACTGAGGGCTGGGATTGTAGCTCAGTGGTAGAGCGCTTGCTTTGCATGCGTGAGGCACTGGGTTCAATCATCAGCACCACATAAAAATGAATAAAGAGCCGGGCACGGTAGCTCAAGCCTGTAATCCCAGCACTTAGGGAGGCTGAGACAGGAGAATTGCGAGTTCAAAGCCAGCCTCAGCAAGGGCGAGGCGCTAAGCAACTCAGTGAGACCCTGTCTCTACATAAAACACAAAATAGGGCTGGGGATGTGGCTCAGTGGTCGAGTCCCCTGAGTTCAATCCCCAGTACCAAAAAAATGAATAAAGAAGCCGGGCACGGTGGTGCAAGCCCGTAATCCCAGCTCTTAGGGAGGCTGAGACAGGAGAATTGCCAAGTTCAAAGCCAGCCTCAGCAACTGCGAGGAGCTGAGCAACTCAGGTAAAACCCTGTCTCTACATAAAACACAAAATAGGGCTGGGGATGTGGCTCAGTGATGGAGTACCCCTGAGTTCAGTCCCCAAAAGCAGAAAGAGAAAACTAATCCCAGGGCTTTTGCACATGCTAAGTAGGCACTCTACCACTGAGTTACATCCTCAGCCCCAGGATCAAGTTCTAAACACACATTTCTCTATGTATAGAATATGTTTGGGAAAATATAAACAATATTTACCCTAGGGTACTGAGATAGAAAATTTTTCCTTTTTTCTTCAAAACATTCTATACAATTTACATATTTTTCCTGTAAAGAGATTTTATTGTCTTTTAAGTTTTTCTTCTTTTTCTTTTTAAAGAAAAAATGGCCCCCATATGCTGACCTGCTTCCTGCCGCAGCAATCCCAAAGTATCAAGGATCCGGCAAGCTTCCAGTGAGCACTGAATCATTGCTTCTTTTTTCTTTCCTGAGTGAATGGCCTCAGCCACCAGTTGTTTCCCAGTTGAATCATCCACAGGTAATCTGCATTGGTTTAGAGAGAATTATAGCACACTACTAAGCTCCAGTTCATATGAAAACAATTAATATGCTGTGATGACAATCATTTTTTTAGATGGCTTTTCAATCTCTCAATTAATTTTGTTCTATCTTTCCAAGGCTGGATTTCAAGTTTTTTCCTTCTGCTTCTTACTAATCTTACCCCACCTTTCAATATCATGTTTTAGACTATTAAGGCTCAAATTTAGGAATAGTCTAAAATTAAGACTAAAGTTACTCTTTGGGTTTTATCTACAACCATAAATTAACCTGAAATTGGCTATTTTCTAGAAACAGACATTATTAAGAAAAGAACATACCTCACCCTGCAGAGCCAAGTGCTATGTCCCTGTTCATCAAATTCATATTCTAATTCTTCTCCTGTGAAAGAAAGACAATACAATTTTAAAAATAGGATCGGAAAATACAGTGCTTGATACAAAAAAAGAAAGCAAAAATTAAATGAGGACATCAAGTTTCCATATCACACTGAATACTAAATTTCAATACATTTTATTTCTCATTTCTAGGGATTACCATTTGATAATAAAACTAGAATGAGCATGATACAGAGGAAAGAAAACTCATATCAAAACAATCAACTTGGGCTAGGATGGTGGGCAGCTTAGCAACAGAGTACATGCTTAGCACATGTAAGGCCCTGGGTTCAACTGCCAGCACCACTAAAAATAAACCAACTCTCCATACACAGTTTTGTTCACTCCATAGTTGTTTTCACACTTTCTATAAGTTGTAGATTTAAGTTCTTTTATTGCAGTTCATTTTTAGAAGCATAAATGTTAAGTATAGAAAGCAACCAGTTCTCTCTCTCTCACACACACACACAAACACACACAAACACACACACACACACACACACAGTTATATATCATATTATTGGGATGCAATCTATTGTAGATCTTCAGAGGGAAAAAAATTGTGTTCTGAACATGTAGGCTTGTTCTTCTTGTCATTATTTCTTAAACAATATAGTAATAACAACCATTTACATAGCATTTACATTTTATTAGGTATTATAAGTACCTAGAGATAATTTAAAGTACATGGGAGGCTGGGCGCAGGTTATATGCGAATACTGTGCCACTTGAATCACTGGATTTTGGTATCCTTATGGGGAGGGGAATCAACCCCCTGAGGATATCCAGGAATGACTCTGTGTATGTGTGTTCATGTGCATGTAAAATATTACACATATACACATAACACATATACATAAATATACACAGATGTTCTCTTAAATTACCTCTACTGAAAGAATCCTCTACGGACACATTTTTCATCACATAAAGTTGAAATCCATGTTAAGGATTATGAAGATCAGGTGCATTAGGAACAAAGAATTATAAGGGATTGGCTCAATTTCCCTATCAACAAAGTTCAGAATATTTTAAGAAGAATGAAATGAGTAAAAAAAAAAAGTACTTCCAGCCGGGCGTGGTGGCGCACGTCTGTAATCCCTGCACTTTAAGAGGCTGAGACAGGAGAATCGCGAGTTCAAAGCCAGCCTCAGCAATGGCGAGGCGCTAAGCAACTCAGTGAGACTCTGTCTCTACATAAAACACAAAATAGGGCTGGGGATGTGGCTCAGTGGTCGAGTGCCCCTGAGTTCAATCCCTGGTACCAAAAAAAAAAAAAAAGAGTACTTCCTTTTTCCAAGATGGGAAGAAAAGCTAACAAGAATTTTTATTATTTTCAAAATAAACCTGGGACTGGGGGGTTTATCTCAATGACAGAACACTTGCCTAGCATGTATGAGGTCCTGGGCTCAATCTCCAGTATCACAAACCAACCAATCAACCAACCAAAAATAAGCCTGAAGCAATTGACGAAACCAGCAAGAACTGAACAAGGAAGATAGCAAATAAAATATAGCATTTCTGACAGGTGTAGTGGTACACGCCAGCAATCCCAGTGGCTCAGGAGGCTGAGGCAGGAGTTCAAAGCGAGCCTCAGCAAATGCAAGGCACTAAGCAACTCAATGAGACCTTGTCTCTAAATAAAATACAAAATAGGGCTGGAGATGTGGCTCAGTGATCGAGTGCCCTGAGTTGAATCCCTGGTACCCCCTCAAAATAAGTAAATTAAATTAAACTAAATATAACACTTCTAAGTTTGAAGTTCATTTTACTGTTGGAGCCAGAAACTATTTACGTACCTTCTCGGTCAAAGAAACCTTGGAGAGCCTTTTTTGGATCCTTTATATAAAAGGCTTCCCTTTCCTGCTGAAACTCTAAGACAATAGGATTCTCTTCTGCCTCATCCTCTACAGCATCTTCTCCTGCAGGATATAAGAAAGAATGGAAAAATAATGAGACATGAGAGGACATTGAATTATACCCACTATTCTTTTAGGCTGCATAAAGATATAGTTATATGTGATGAAAAGAAAGGCACAAAATATGGGACTGGGATCGTGGCTCAGTGGTAGAGCGCTTGCCTCGCATGCGTGAGGCCCTGGGTTCGATCCTCGGCACCACATAAAAATAAATCAATAAAGATATTGTGTCCACCTACAACTAAAAAATATTAAAAAAAAAAAAGAAAGAAAGAAAGAAAGAAAAAAAAAAGAAAGGCACAAAATAAGATATAGTTATATGTGATGAAACAGCCACAAAACCAGCACTGAGTATCTTCAGATTTTCTAAATCATATGACAAGTCAAAGCTTGTTTCCATGGTACCTTAATTTTTTTTCCATCAATTATTTTAAAGGCAAAATTTACCTACCACACTTTGGAAAAACAATTTGAGTTCCTCAGCCTGGCATTCTCTTTCTGTCATACTCAGGTCTAATACTTTATCTCTAATATAATTTCTTAATACTTCTTATATCTGTCACATAAACTGGTAAACTCATTACTCCCTTAAAATCCTCAGTCCCTTCTGTGAGTACCAATTCCAACACTCAGCTTCATAGGAGCTACTTTTCCTTTCCTTCAAGTTCCAGCTCAGAACCCTTCTGCTTATAAACTTCTAAAGTCTCCCAAAGAGCTAAGAAATCAGTGGTGTCCAACAGAAAGCCATATATGTTAATCTTAAATTTTCTATGAACTATATTAAAAAAGTAAAAACAGGTTAAATTACTGTCATTTTAACATGTAACAAATAAGACTATCATGACTAAGATATTTTACATTCTTTTTTCACATTGTCTTTGAAATTCAGCATACATTTTGCACTTATAGAGCATATAAATTTGGACTAACCATATTGCAAGTGCTCAATAACCACATGTGGTAGTAGCTACCATGCCAGACAGCAAAGGTGATTAAGTACTCAATATAAGTAACTGCTCCCTTAGTGATTCCTAACTTTGGCACATAGCACCAGTAATTTCAGAATATTTACCCTGTCTTCCCACCTACACATTAAGGCCATCTTCTCTTGTTTTATAGTCCTATCTTCTGAATATCCATCCTCCAAAATGACTGTGTTTATCAGAAGTTCAATTCATTTCTTTGGCTAATGGATCAGCTTTCTCTATTGATAGCTACCTTTCCAGGTATTTTCACAAACTACAAAAAATTCAAGAGAATATCCTATATTGAATAACATTCTATTTTACTTGATTGAGTAGATCCACCCCTTCCAATGATAATTAAATAGCATTAGATCAGTACTTAATACATATCTTTATTTTTTTAAATATTTTTTAGTTGTCAATGAATCTTTTATTTTATTTATTTATATGCTGTGCTGAGGCTCAAACCTAGGGCCTCACACATGCCAGGCAAGTGCTCTACCACTGAGCCACAACTCCAGCCCACTTAATATATATCTTTAAATGGTGAAAACTGTAATTTTCACCTGAGCCTAACTGTATGCTCAGGAAGTTTCAAACAGAAAGTGAATTAAAAACACATTTTAAAATAGCCACAGAAGCAGGGTGCAATGAACATGTCTGTAATCTCAGCTACTCAGAAAGGCTGAGGCAGGAGGATTCCAAGCTAGTGGCAAGCCTGGACAACTTAAGTGAGATTCTATCTAAAAATAAAAAGGGTTGGCCACAAGCACCACCACTGCCTTATATCCCAGCAACTTGGGAGGCTGAGACAGGAGGATCACAAGTTCAAAGCCAGCCTCAGCAATGGCAAGGCTCTAAGCAACTCAGACAGACAGACCCTGCCTCTAAATAAAATACAAAATAGAGCTGGAGATAGGCTCAGTGGTGAAATGCCCCTGAGTTCAATCCCCAGTACTTTAAAAAAAAAAAAAAAAAAAAAAGGTTGGGGATATAGCTCAGTACACCTGGGCTCAATTCCCAGTAAGGAAGTGGGGCAGGGGGAAGGGGATATATATATATCTCCATAGTGTCTTTGACTTAACCTTTTAAAATGTCAGTAAAGTTAATGACTCTCTGGGTACCCTGTGTGCAAATTGTCCTATTTTAAAGAGTCATGAAAAGCCCTATGATAAAAAACAAACAAAAAAAACATTAAAAGGTACCACTAGTAACTCAATATATTAACCTCAGGCAGCAATTTTAATTTCTTACCCATTCCCCAAGTACAACCCATCTCATCATCTTGGCCACTAGTATTATTCCTCTTCCTTTCCGTGTTATCTATTTCCTCTTCTTCATCCGAATCTTCTCCTAGCGTCTTCTTCTCCAACAACATCTGTTGCTGCTTGCGCAGTTCCTTCAACTGTGTTACCGTTAACTCGGATTCTGCCTCTCGGTCTTCTTCTGGTCCCTGACGAACCATACCAAAACAAAAACAAACAAATAAACAAAACAAACTTTTAGAGTTCAGTAATATGAGTTACTTTCAGATATAAAACAATATGTACAAAGGTCTGGAAATAAGACTCCAGACTGATTCCTCGGTTTTTGTAACTGCTGACTGGGAGAATCCCCTTCCTCAACTAAAACTTTCGAAGCTCAAGATCCTAGCATGGTGAAGTCTTGGGATTTTCAATTTAAGGTTTTTCTACTTACCTGCAGGATAAAGAGCCGGGTGCTACCACCAAAGCGGAAAACGTGTCCGACGTGGACTCGACAGTAGGTGCGGGGAGGGATTCGAGTTTTGTTCAAGAACGTGCCATGGGTACTTCCCAGATCGTACAGGTAGAAGCCCTGCCCGTGGCCGTCGCATTCTCCGTCCGGGTCGGACGCCCTGTGTTGGAGCACCGCGTGGTACCGAGACACCGAAGGGTGCTCCAGGCACATGTCGCAGCTAGACAGCCTCCCGAAAAGGTAGCAACTCGTCCCTTTTAAGCTACGGGTGCCCAAGATGGTGCCGCCTTTCAGGGTCTCTAGGCTATAGGGGGCCATGGCTGGGCCGCCCCACGGCGGCTCTCGATATGGGGGAGCCCGAGCCGGACCACCAGCAGAAGAAACCGTGGTAGGGGGATGCAGCTGCTCTTCCTGTACACTCCCGGTCTCCCCGCTGTCCTGCCGAACCGGCGGGACGTCGGGCTCCCCAGAGTCTGGGTCCTGCGGTTCCGTGAGCCATTCCTTCTTCACTTCCTCAGGGTTTGCGGGACTGGCAGTGGGAGCCTTACTCCGCACTGCCGGGATCACCGGCAGGGCTGGCTTCTTAAAGTCGCCACTCAGTTCTTGCGACACCGGAGGCTCTGACATAGAAGGAATATCTGCCATTCTTAACCGGGTGCAACGTCGAGGTATGTCCCTAGGAATCCTCACCTTCGCTCTCTACGTTCCTGACTATATCTCCCTCTTCCCAACTCCAAGCGGTTTCTCTGGGCAGGGATGATTCGGTTGCTCCTTCAAGTCCCAGAGCTTTGTAACGGGGTGCGTGGCACCGGAAGGTCATAATAACAGGGAAAGGTTGTCGTGGTGCCGTAGAGAATGGGGACATCTTTAGAGGTTGCAACAGGATTGTAATGACTTCCTGTAGCATAGCTTGATTGAGAAGAAGCACTTCCGGCACAGTGTTGGACCGCTAATCACAAATCAGTTTTCGAGGCCTCGCCGGACCCTCGCTCAACCTCTCGGAGTCGGACAAGCACCCAGCCGGCTCCTGGAACGCGGCAGTGAATTGTGGCGCCTCTTTGGGTTCAGATCCCCACCTGCCCATCTCCCGGCTGCCCTTTCATCAGGCGTCCCCCTCGCCAGGATCCTGTGATTGGCGCCTGCGCCTGCTCACGGTGACCGAGGACCCCCCCACACACACACCGGAGGAACTTGGGCATTCCTTAGGTTCGGTACCTGTCCTTCCTAGTCTTTGCAGTGACGTTAGGGAAGGGGGCGATTTGTTGTTGTTATTTCGTTTATTCATTTTTTTTTTCCGAAACGAATTATTGAGGTAGCATAGTTTAGTGGTTAAGTGCCGAATCTGGAAGCTGTCTTGACTTTTCAACTTCCCTATTTGTGACAATGGACAAGACACCCATCGCCTCAGCTTCCGCATCTGAAAAATGGGAATAATATTAGTATTTACTTAGAAGGGTTGTAGGAAGAATTGAACTAAATAATAAAGGTGAAGAAGCCCAGTGCATAGTAAGGTCTCAATAAATGCCAGGCCCTGTACTCAAATCATAGCCATAACAGGTATGTGGGAGAATAAATTTGATTAAGAACAGGTTAAAATTCAGGGATAAATGCTGTGACAGAGGCATGCAAAGAATATTAGGATATATATTGGGGAAGTGATGGAGGGTGGTAACTTAAGCTATTCTTAACGATGAATACAAGTCTGCTAGGGACTTGTATTCTGTGTGGCAGAGCATTTCTGTCAGAGACCATAGCTTAAAGGGTCAACTGTGGGAATGCCTGGCATTTTCAAAAAACTGAGTGGTATGATATTGTTAGAACTAAGGTGGTCATTTAGTCCAGGAAACTCTTCCTGTCTGCTTCTACTTGCAACAGGTCTATGCCTTTAGAACAGTACTTACCACATACTTTCATATTAAAGTATTTTGTTTCCATCTCTTTCCCTCATTTCAGGATAGAGAGCTTGCACTATTGGTCTTCATCTCCTCACATAATGCCCAACATTCAGTAAATATTTGTTAAACTTGAAGAGACATATGGGCAATGAATCTGGAAAGGTGAGTTGAGGCCAGATTGTGAATTTTGTTGATTGGTAAGCCAAAAAAATGCTGACTGTTTCAGTAGGTGATGGGAAGTCATTAAATTTGAGTTTTTAAAAGGTTATCTAGCTGCAGTGTGAAGAAAAGATTAAATACAAAGAGAGACCAGAGGAAGGCATATCAATTAGGAGGTAGATCTCATATTCTTCCCTAGATATGTCAAAAGTTGAAATCATAAGACTAGATTAGATGGTCACAAGGATCAGTTTCCCACAAGGATCAGTTCAATGTTACCAAGCTCAACACACACACACAAAGAACACCTCCTACTACTTCCTTGCTCCTATTGATCTAGCACAGTTGTATCAAGATACTCTGAGACATACTCCAGGTTCCATACATTAAGTATCATGCCTTGTAAATTGTTTAGGATTTGACATGATGGTAGTTGTGGTAATAAGTTAATGAAATAAAGTACAAAATATGGATGCTAGAGTTCCAGACACCATTGCAGCTTTTAGTTTACTAATGACTCACATTCTACCTTGTGTTTCAGTCTAATAGGAATTGTCATTGTGTGACAGTGATCCACATCTAATGGTTTTATTTCTCTTCATTTCTCCAGGGAGAACATCTTCGGTCCTACAGTTTTGCTAACACTGACATTTTTTGAAGTGTTCTTAACTTGCTTTTTATGTAAATAATTGGTTAGACTTGTTATTTTTCACTATAAAAGCCAATAACTTACAGTTGCCAGAGATTTAAATAATATTTTTAGGATAGCATCTACATTAAACCTGAGAGCTCTTCCCTTCTTATTCCAAAATGTTGAGATACTGGGGAGAGATACCAATGTCCTCAAGCCAGACCAACAGAAGTTCCTTTGATCTGCTCCCACGGGAGTTCCGTCTGGTAGAAGTACATGACCCACCCCTGCACCAGCCTTCAGCCAACAAGCCCAAGCCCCCTACTATGTTGGACATCCCCTCAGAGCCATGCAGCCTCACCATCCATACCATTCAGTTGATCCAGCACAACCGACGTCTTCGCAACCTTATTGCTGCTGCTCAAGCGCAGAGTCAACAGCAGACAGAAGGTGTAAAGACTGAGGAGAGTGAACCTCTGCCTTCCTGCCCTGGGTCACCTCCTCTTCCTGATGATCTCCTACCTTTAGATTGTAAGAATCCCAATGCACCATTCCAGATCCGGCACAGTGACCCAGAGAGTGACTTTTATCGGTAAGGCAAAACTTTGCTGTATCTTATTTTTTTCCTCAAGTAATCTTCCCAACAACCCTGTTAAGCCTGTAATAGAATTTCCATTTCTATGTGAGGAAACCGAAGATAAGAGTAATTGGTTTGGGCAAGGTTGCTCCTCCAATTAGTGAGAAGTCTCCATCTTGAATCCATATCTTCAGAATCCAGAGTCTGTAGTTAAAAATTTTCTGATGTAACAAATTTACTGAGTGCCTACTATGTGCCAAGCACTTTACCAAAAGCAAGGTAATACACTGGTATGTAAAAAAGGCCATGACCTTATAGTCTTCAGAGTCTAGTTTATTTAATATAAAATGAATATTATGGGTTTAGCTCACTGTCTTTAAATTGAGTTTTATGGACTTATTCTGGTATTATTAGGAATCTACAAGTCTATAGAAGAATTTTTAAATTGTATATTTTCATTTTGATAACATTGTTTAAGAAATGATAATGCCAAAACGTTTAATCCTTGTTACTCAAAATCTGGTCCAAGACCAGCAGATGAGCATTACCTGGGAGCTTTTTAGAAATACAGAAGCTCAGATCCCACCCAGATCTACTGAATCACAATCTGCATTTTAAACAAGATTCTCATGAGATTGACACAGGCATTTATGAGAAAAGTTCTGATTCAGATCCTCTCAATGACTGCTTTATAACCTAGCATTACTACTAGATTTTAGAATACCAGTTACTTTTTTCCTTTTTATTTTAAAATTTTTTTCTCTATTTTTCATTTTGAAATTTGTCAGACCTATAGAAGAGTTCAAATAGTAGTACAACAAATATCCAAATACCCTTTCCTTACATTCAACAATGGTTAATATTTTAACTATTAATTTTGTCACATTACATATGTATATGTTTGTTACATATGTAACACAAATATATACACAAATATGTTATACATACACATACACACATACTGTTTATGCCAAACATTTTAAAGTAAGTTGTACACATCACAACAATTTTGCCCCTGAATTCTTTAACATGCATATCCTAAGAATAAGGGAATATTCCTACATAATCACAATACTATCACCACACCAAAGTAAATGAACCTTAAATAATGTCATTTCATAAGTCCATATTCAGATTTCTCCTGTTGTCCCCCAATATCTTTTTTTAAAAAATATTTATTTTTTAGTTGTAGGTGGACAGAATATCTTTATTTTATTTTTATGTGGTGCCGAGGATCGAACCCAGTGCTTCACGTGTGCTAGGCGAGCACGCTACCACTGCACCATAACCCCAGCCCCCCCCAATATCTTTTATAGGTATATTTTTCCCCAGTTCAAAGGTTCATGCATTGCATATGATTGTTATGCCTCTGTAGTATCTTTACAGGTTCAGATCACTGGTCTTGTAGAATGTCCTCTTTATTGGATTTGCTGATTATATCCTCAAGATTAAATTCAGGTTAAAGATGTTTTAACAAGAATATTACATATATCGTTTATTACATATGCCTATTGGTGATAATAGTTACTATTTTTTAATATATTTTAGTTGTAGATGGACACAATACCTTTATTTTATTTATTTATTTTTGTGTGGTTCTGAGGATTGAACCCAGTACCTCACATGTGCGAAGCAAGTACTCTACCACTGAGCTAAAACCCCAGCCCAATAGTTACTATTTTAATTGTCCCAAACTAAATGAGAAAAGAACAGAAGTAGATTTAATATGTAAAGGTTGCAGTTGGGTCATGTGATGGCAAGGCACATTGTGTAATTAAAGGTTTTTTCATCACTAGAATAGTGAAAGTGGGAGGGGATAATTGTATTATTACATGTATGGCACAAGCTAACATAGATATGATCAAAAAACCTGCTATTTAGCAATCAGTACCAAATTCACATTTTGAAGGCAATGTAGTTTCAATGCAATCTTAACCATATTAAATTGATGCTATTATTTATAATTTTGTAGTGTTTTTTGTTGTTGTTGTTGTTTTTGTGGGGGGGCGGGGTATTTTTGTACTAGGGATTGAACCCAGGGATGCTTTGCTACTGAACAACATCCCCAACCATTTTAAGTTCTTATTTTGAGACAAGGTTTCACTAAGTTTCTGAGTCTGGCCTCAAACTTGCTGTCATCCTGCCTCAGCCTCCTCAGTAGCTGAGATTACAGGTCTGCACTATTGCTCTTAGCTATTTTGTAGTTGTGTGTTAAATTTCTATTTTAATTGTTAATGAGAGCTATGATCATTAAAACTTTATACTTAGTTTTGTTTTATGCATATTTTAAGAAACTATGTAACAAAAATAATTTGCATTAGCTACAGGGTGCCAGTTTTTTCCATTGAAAGAGGTCCATGCATGAATCAAGTTAAGTGATTCTGATTTAGCTGTTTATTAGTCATTTCTGACTTTCAGCCAGAGAGACTGGCTGTGGGAATGATCATGGAATTATTAAATGAGTTACTTGGCTATTGGTTGTCTTACTTTTTTAAACTATTATGTGAATTGCAGTAGTTGCTACTGGAGAGGTAATAGTAAAATGAACATCTCAGACACTTTGTACAGTGTGCACATGCCAACTATGGGCCAAGGACTAGTAGTTTTGTATGCTGTATTTTATTTTTATTTATAAAATAAACTCCTTTGTGAAAGGGGAACAAAAGCAAGATACGAAATTTCAGGGGACGGTAACTTATTAAACGCTTAAGTTATTTTTAGGCGAGCAGACAGTTGTTTTTTTTTTTTAGAAAGATTAAGATTTCTGCCACAATAGTTGGGGGGCAAAAGTGTATTATGAAGAATACGGGATCTGGAATCAGAAGCTCCACTATTTATTAATGATACCTAAACATCAGAAGCTCCACTATTTATGAATGATACCTAAACAGCCTCTAGCAAGTCATTCCCTCTCAACTTCAGCTTCCTTACTTGGCAAATAGGAGTGATAATAATATGGACTCAACCCATTTCATAGCATAGGATAGGTTGAAAATGTTTTTTGGGTATATATATTTTAAATTGCTTTTATAAAATTGATTTGCCATCTCAGTTAAAGAGCTTCTCTTATAATTAAGAATCTTCTAATTTGGGGCTGGGGTTGTGGCTCAGTGGTAGAGCACTTGCCTAGCATGTATAAGGCACTGGGTTTGATCCACAGCAACACACAAAAATAAATTTAAAAAGTATTGTGTCCATTTACAACTAAAAAAATAAATAAAAAATAAAACTAATCTTCTAATTAGAACCATGAACTTTTGGAAGTTCAAATATTACCCAGGAAACTAATGTATTGAAATAATAGAGCAACATGGAGTAGTGACTGAGCTGTACTGTTAAAATGAATCCTAAAAGTGATCAAAATTGAGAGGTTAGTAGGAGAAGGAAGCTTCATTTTTACTAGATAACCTTTGGAACTGCTAATGGACATGTGTTGCCTGTTCAAACTATGTGACTAGGTTGCTGAGACATGCCCTGAGAGAACAGGATGAAACTCAGCTTTGTAACCTAGATGGAATTTGCTTGAAAATATGGGCCAGTGACTGGACTGGAATTATAAAACTTCCAGGAAAACAGGATAGGTCACTTGTAACACTACCATGTCTTCACTTTCAGTGGGAAAGGGGAACCTGTGACTGAACTCAGCTGGCACTCATGTCGGCAGCTCCTCTACCAGGCAGTGGCTACAATCCTGGCTCACGCAGGCTTTGAATGTGCTAATGAAAGTGTCCTGGAGACACTAACTGATGTGGCACATGAGTATTGCCTTAAGTTCACCAAGTTGCTGCGCTTTGCTGTGGATCGAGAAGCCCGGCTGGGACACACTCCTTTCCCTGACGTTATGGAGCAGGTATTCCATGAAGTGGGTATTGGCAGTGTCCTCTCCCTCCAGAAGTTCTGGCAGCACCGCATCAAGGACTATCACAGTTACATGCTACAGGTGAGGTGACTCGTTGCAGAAATGGGCAAGGAGGTCCAGTTTTGGGGGTGTTCAGCAGGATCCCACGTTTGCTCTGGAGTTTAGAGCACAGTGTCTGGGAGCAGTGAACTTATACTGTTCTCATGGCCCTGGCTGTGTTCCATTGGCTTCTCACTGACCTGGCCAGGTACCAACAACCTCCTTTAGTCAAGGATGGCCCCGTTTTTGGTAATTCCTCTGGAAGAAGTTATATGCAAATATATGGGGTCTGTGAGAATACGGTTAGCATTCTTTTAGTCAACAAAAATTTCTTGAAGTTAATTGTGAGTCAGATTGACAATCCTTTGTGGAATATGGCAAATAACAAGTTCCTGGATCTGGCAGGTAAACAAAAAACTTTAACAATTTCTGTAACATTAAGTGCTATTAAAAACAAGACAGGGGGGCTGGGGCTGTGGCTCAGCGGTAGAGCGCTTGCCTCGCATGCGTGAGGCCCTGGGTTCGATCCTCAGCACCACATACAAAGCAATAAAATAAAGACATTGTGTCCATCTACAACTAAAAAAATAAAAAATAATAAATAAATAAATAAAAACAAAAACTTAAAAAAAAAAAAAAAACAAGACAGGGTGAGGTGATATTGCCCCCAAGATGGGGGCACCAGTTTTTGTTAGACCACAAATATCTTTCCAACCCTTAGAGCCTTAAGCACTATTTCAAGTTTCCCCAAATCTAAAATTTGATTGTTAATTCTTTTTTTATTTTTATTTTTTTAGTTGTAGATGGACACAATATCTTTATTTTTATGTAGTGCTGAGGATCGAGCCCAGTGCCCCCTGCATGCAAGGCAACTGCTCTACCACTGAGCTATAATCCCAGCCCTGATTGTTTTCTTAATACTAATCAAAAGACTTAGCTAAGCGATCCAGATTTTCCACATTGTTCACCATCCACCTAGGGAATATGTGCTAATTGTTAGTTTTTATAGACAAAAATGTAATCGTTTATCCAAATTCTGATTTATCGGTAACACAGTCTAACTTTATTTTTTTAGTGTTTTCTTTTATATAACTTTTATTTAATGATACACATATTTTCTGACAAATTTTCTTCACATATCTCTGACACATAAATGGAAAGTTACTACTTTAAACAAATTCCCTCTGTTGGAAATGGAAATTGTTTTGTTAACTGTTTTGCTCTGCTAAAGACTGAATCCAGGACCTTGCACGTTCTACCAATTGAGCTGCATGTCCAGCCCAGCAGCGGAACTTTTAAAACTCATCTGTTAATTCATATTCTGTTGGCTTTTCCATGGGATGTTGCAAGCTGACTCTCCAACTTGCTTCTAACATATCCTTGGAAAATTAACTCTTGCTTGCCAACAGATTAGTAAGCAACTTTCTGAAGAATATGAAAGGATTGTCAATCCTGAGAAGGCCACAGAAGACACTAAACCCGTAAAGATCAAGGAGGAACCTGTGAGTGACATCACCTTTCCTGTCAGTGAGGAACTGGAGGCTGACCTTGCTTCTGGAGACCAGTCCCTGCCCATGGGAGTCCTCGGGGCTCAGAGTGAGCGCTTCCCATCTAACCTGGAAGTGGAAGCTTCGCCACAGGCTTCAAGTAAGAGAAATCAACATACTCATTTTGATTCTGGGAGATCTGCCAATCTCAGTACTTAGTGACATTTTGGAATCAAGCTGTGAAGGTAGGAGAACAAAAGTAGGAGTGAGCAAAATAGAAAATCCTAAAACAAATATAGCTTCAGTGATCTAGAGATAGCAGAATTCTAGTTAGTGAGCAGAGAACTAGCACTACTTTACAGGCATTTTTTTTTTTTTTTGGTACTGGAGATTGAACTCAGGGGCACTCGACCACTGAGCCACATCCCCAGCCCTATTTTGTGTTTTATGTAGAGACAGGGTCTCACTGAGTTGCTTAGCGCCTCGCCCTTGCTGAGGCTGGCTTTGAATTCATGATTCTCCTGTCTCAGCCTCCCTAAGTGCTGGGATTACAGGCTTGCACCGCGCACGGCTTACAGGCATTCTTTTAAATAATCTTCAGGCTGGGCGCAGTGGTGCACATCTGTAATCCCAATGAATTGGGAGGTTGAGACAGGTGGCTAACAAGTTCAAGATCAGCCTTGGCAACTTAGCAAGACCCTGACTCAAAAGTAAAATGGGTTGGAGATCTAACTCTGGTAAAAGTGCCCTGGGTTCAATCCCCAGCACCAAAAACAAAAACAAATTAAAAATCCATGCAGTTAGGATCTGGATGCAATGTGTTGTGTTGTCCTGTTGACCTACGTGGATTCAGCTGATCCTGCTGATTGGGTACATATTTCTTTAGTCTTCTGTGTTAGTCCTTCCTGATGCTTGTAATTAATTGAATAAGGAAGTTGCCAGATAGATGGATAAACAGTTGAGTTTCCTTGCTAAAGTACTCCAAGAAATTGGAGATTGAAACAGGGCTTCCAGATAAATGCTGTGATTACCTTAGGAACCATTACTTAGTCAGTTAAATTGGAAATTAGGCATTCAGTTGTTGACAAATATAGTCACTTTATCAATGCACAAATGACAGATAACAAATCCTCTAATGTGGCCCAAATGGATGTAAGGCCATACTTTTGGAAGGGTCAGGAAGAGCTGGGCATACTAGGGCACAACTATAATCCCAGCGACGCAGGAGGATGGCAAGTTTGAGACCAGCTTCAGCAACTTAGTGAGATCCTGACTCAAAATTAAAAAATAAAAATAAAAGAGCTGAGGATGTAGCTCAGTGGTAGAGTGCCCTTGGGTTCATCCCCAGTATCACAAAATAGAAACAAACATACACACATGAAAATGTAGGGAAGAGAGCCTTTCACCATAGAAGTAGTAATGATCACAGAACAGCATTGATGGAATACAAGAGGGGCAGCACGACAGGCAAAGACAAAGAGATCATGTCTCTTGTGAGTGGAGACAGGCAGGGAACTACTGTCAGCATTATGTAGCAATCAATAAATTCTCATGTGAGAGAGCATCGAAGACACCCAAACAAAAGGAAGGGAACAAGACAGCCCCATAAAAGGAGGAAGGAAGCCGGGCACTGTGGCGCAAGCCTATAATCCCAGCACTTTGGGAGGCTAGACAGGAGAATCGTGAGTTCAAAACCAGCCTCAGCAATGGTGAGGTGCTAAACAACTCAGTGAGACCCTGTCTCTACATAAAACACAAAATAGGGCTGGGAATGTGGCTCAGTGGTCGAGTATCCCTGAGTTCAATCCCCGGTACCAAAAAATAAAAGGAAGGACAGGAAAAGTAATAAACTAAACAAGGCCTGCCTTTGTGGCCACTGAGACAAGGCAGGGAATCTTTCCACCTGTACTGTTTTACTTCCTTGGTTTTGGGGAAAATGAAAGTAGGTGAGGTAAAGGAAAGAAAGGTGGATTAGAAAGGAACATATTTTTGACGTTTTTAAGCAACCATATTCTCCAGCCAAGTACACAGAGTGTACTGAGCTCAAAGTACATCGGTGGGCCACAGGTGGGATATTCACTCTATTTTTTGTTTGGTGGCTTACCACTAGGTGTGTGTTTTCCCTGCATTTCTAGGTGCAGAGGTAAATGCCTCTCCTCTTTGGAACTTGGCTCACGTGAAAATGGAGCCCCAAGAAAGTGAAGAAGGCAATGTCTCTGGGCATGGTGTATTGGGCAGTGATGTCTTCGAGGAGCCCATGTCAGGCATGAGTGAAGCTGGGATTCCTCAGAGCCCTGATGACTCAGATAGCAGCTATGGTTCCCACTCCACTGACAGCCTCATGGGGTCCTCCCCTGTTTTCAACCAGCACTGCAAGAAGAGGATGAGGAAAATATAAACGCAAGAAGGACATTTTCAGTCTAGTCCTACAACACCCAACAGAAAACCTTGATGTATTTGAATTTGTTTCTATAAACAGTGATTTGATTCTTAAACACAGTGGGCTTTCCTCATTTTAGAGAAATATCATTTCACCAAAGTTGCATTTTATTTTGGTACATCTTATGGTTTTCCTCAACAATGAAGCCACCATTCGCAGATGGAACAATGATAATATACATCAAGTCTGTCCCTTGACTTTTGTCTTTACTGTGTAACTACTTGTTTCTTAGCTTCTCTGCAGCCATTTCTCTTGCATAGTTGAGAAGACTCATACCACTTTGACCTACCTTTCAGAGGAGTGAGTACTGAGATGTTTAACTTCGTGGCCGTACACAAATAGACTCACAGGAATATATACCAATATCAGATGTCCATTTTTCATTTGATTCATTTTTGGTTAAAGTCATTGGGAATCCAGTACCAATACCTCATAGGAAACTAAATGCAACAAAGCTATCAGTCATCTTTGTAAAGTGTTTTTGCCGTGTATGAGGTCTCAGAGGTCTGTGGCCTTTTTATTCACACAGCCCTATCAGATCGCTGCCTATTCTCTAGATTTATTCCATCTACTCTCATCCTTTTTGCCTTTGATATTTCTGCTGTCTCAGACTTATTAGTGTTTTCACCATGTATGTTTCCAGTTGTTCCTTTCATTTTCTCCTTTGTGAATGATGAAGACAGGGCTGACCAGGATTGACTTTGCTTATTTCCTTTGTTCTATCTGCTTGGTCTTCAGTGGTCCATTGCTCTGCCAGAGTTCCAAACCTACCACACATTGTGCTTCTGCTGATATAGATGGGCAGCCTTTAAAAAAAATAATTTATACCCTTCAACTTCACATCAAACCTGAACAACTTTACTGGTGTTACTTATCCAACACAGTATTTGCTGTTGACATTTGACTCTCAACCCATATTTATCAATGATGTAGCATTGTAGTGATTAGGAATAAAAGCAAATAATTTGGTCATGAAAGCCAGCATGTTAAATTAACTGGTGTGGTTATCTAATGTGGAACACAAAGCTTATGAAACTTAGACCACTCCTTTAAGAGACCAAAAATAAGGCACAGCTTTAATTAGTATATTATTAAATGCCTTAAGTGTCAGGCAGAGAATAAAGATGTGAATGCCAAGAAAATGAGGTTATATTTTAACTGTTACAATAATTTATAAGTTATTGCTAATTATAAGTCAGTACACTCATCTAAAGCCTTCTTCTAAACTTCATTTCCCCTTATTAATCAAATAGCCATCTGGGTACCTCATTCATTCATTTAGCAAACATTTATTGAGCACCTGTTATATGCTAGGTCTTATGCAAGGGATACAAAGATGATTAAGACAGTCCTTGCTCTTAGAGAGCTGACAGCATAGAAGAAACAGGTTAGTTTTTAAGGAAGAAAATGTGATCAAAAGCACTACAGAGAAAAATCAAGACTGTTTTATTATGAATGGTTTCCCCTCAAAGAACCAGTCAGATATTTAGACCAATGGTTCCAAGTACAGAATATTGAAATTAATAGTCAATGGTAAAATAAGAGATTTTTATTGCTTTGGAAATGTTTAAATTGGAGAACAGGCATGACATCGTCAAGATTAGGACATTTTGATAAAGTAAATCATATGAGGAGTGGTACCCAATTCACCTGGCCTGAAATTATCATAGGCTGTTTGGTTTGGAGAGGTGTTTCTCAAACTGTGCATAAGAATCACTTGGAGGGTTTATTAACAAGTTGCTGGGACCCACTGCCATAGCTTCCAATTCAGTAGGTTTTGAGAGATGCCTTTAACAATTTCCCAACTACTACTGATGCTTCTGATCCAGAGACTGTGCTCTGAGAACCAGTAAGTCAGAGTAGACTAGCCAAGCCAAACTCTTATAATGGTTGGTATGTATGGAATGTGCACCTGACTGAAATCCATGGTCTTTGTACAAATCAACAAGGACACTTCGCATTAACTTCAAAGTACAATACAAATGGCCTGGCTCTATACCTGGTTTCTAGTTATGGGCACATGGGAAACTTCAGTAAATATTACCTCCTTACCAGACAGGTTTAGACATGTGACTTTAAGCCTCTATTGAATACAAGGGAATCTATTTGTTATATAATTTTCTAATTTGAAATCATGACAGGCAGGCTTAGAATAAAGTTATCAATAAAAACTCTATCCAAGTTACCATTTAAACAGGGTTCTTATTCAGAAATCTTGTGTTCTGCCCACTTTCTTCAACAAACTTGGTGTCCTCTAATGAGCTACTAGTGTGAGACATATTTTATAACAATACTGACTGGTTGCCAAGGAGACTCCACTGCTAACCTGGACAAGCTCATGTGTCCCTTCTCCCTTTCTTCTAAAAGAACTCGGGTTATAAGTTGAAGACATGATGCTAGGGAAGTAAAGACTAAGATCTGAAGTGGTCACCAAAATGGTAAGTTCTCTGTATTACATCACCAGCAGACGTATGTGTGTTCAAATGATAAAACTTAGACTTGAAGGGGTATCAGCTTCCAAAAGCAGTCAGTATATTCTTCCTTGCATAAATATAAGTCAAAGTCCAAGGCAGACTTGAGATCTACCTGCCAGCTCTAAGAATCATCTCCCTGACTTCATCTGAGTCATAAGATTCTCTAAAAAGAGAAATTCTGCTGTTCTGAAGAAAAACTGTTCTTCATCCAGCCCTGAATCAGCAATATGAATGGTTTCTTCACATGGAGTTCCAGAATCTGGGACTTTTAGAATCAATTGAAATTTCCTAAAATCTCCTATTTGTTGTTTTTCTTCCAGTATTGTGCCATTGATTCTTGCATAAAATTCTGAAATGCTGGCTCTTCGTGACTTTCCTCTGTAACTGCAAGGAAAAAAGAAGGATGGTTCTTTTAACACTCTCTCAGTGCATATGTGGATCAGAGTTCCTGTCCTCAACCCATCAGAAACTATACTTTATTTCTAAGAAACTAATATGCTCAATTCTTACAATAAGGAAATGTCTCCCAGAAGCATGCTCTACTTATCATGTTGCCAAAATGTACAGCTTCAATATAAGAAGGGAAAAGAGCTCCCTCATAGAGTAGTAGTTAAAATGAGGTCCCACCTCATAGACATTTCATACCCACGTAACACTATTTGCAAAATGGTGATCTGGCTTTTTTGTTTGTTTGGTTTTTGTTTTTTCTTTCTTGCTACTAAGGATTGAATCCACTTTACCACAGAGCTACACCTGCAGTCCTTGTCACTTTTTATTTTTGAGAGAGGGTCTTATTAAGTTGCTGAGGATCTCACTAAATTGCTGAGGCTAGCCTCGAATTTAGGATCCTCTGCTTCAGTCTCTGAATTGCTGGTATCACAAGTGTTTACTTCTGCACCTGGCTGCAAAATATTTATAGCAGCTTCGCTCGTAACAGCTCCAGTTGACCCAAATGTCAATCAGCTGGGGAACAGACAAACAAATGGTAGCAAATTCAAGTAATGGAATATTTCTCAACTAAAAACAATGAACACAGCCAGGCGCGGTGGCACATGCCTGTAATCCCAGCAGTTCAGGAGGCTGAGGCAGGAAAATTGTGAGTTCAAAGCCAGCCTCAGCAACTTATTAGCAAGGCCCTCAGCAACTCAGTGAACTCTGTTTCAAAATAAATTACAAAATAGGGCTGGGGATGTGGCTCTGTGGTTAAGTGCCCCTGGGTTCAATCCCTGGTGGAAAAAAAAAAATGACCATACTATTGTACTGATATATGCAGCATCATGGAGAAATCATAAAATTGTTATGCTGAGTGGGAAAAGTCAATTGCAAAAGACTGACTACTGTGATTCCATTTATATGATGTTCTGGAAAAGAAAATTATAGGAGCAGAAATCAGTGGTTGCCAGAAACTAGATGTTCAGGAAGGAGACCGAATATAAGGGGCCATGAGAAGACTTTCAGGGAAGAGAAAAGTGCTCTATATCTTGATTGTGACAGTGGTGACAAATGTTCGCTAAAACTCATCAAACTATGTACTTAAAAAGGATTAGTTTCACTGGTTGTAAGTTCCATCTCAATAGATCTGATTAAATGAGGCAATGTTCATGTTAGCGTAGCTCCCAGTTTGAGAGTAAAGAGAGGTTTGCTCTTGGTCAGAGCTAGGACCTACATCCTGGGGCTATTTAACAAATTATATCCTGCTCACAGTCCTAACTATACCAAGTGGAACTAGACTTCCAGACCCATTCTATGCTCACTTTTAAGAGTACTTCTGACTGGTTCAGGTCTCTGCTAAGACTTCCTTATGTATTCTTGAAACGTGGGGCTGGGTATTTAACACAGAGGGTGCTTAGAATATACAAAGTCCTGGTTTCTATCCCCAGTACCACAAAACAAACAAAACTAACAGCAACAAGCAAGAGTCCTGAATGCTTCAAACTGAATTAGGACTTAAAGATGAGAAAAGACAACACAAACAAAAGGCCTGAAGTCAGCTCTATATTAGCCATTCAGTAGGAAGGCCTGGAACTTAATATAGGAACCTTTGCTAGTACTGTATCCTTTACTGTCTCCTCTGTCCCTCTTACTAGCCACATGCTGAAGGTCTTCTCTTAACAATGAGCAACTTCTGAGCAAACAATGCAGCTGTTCTTTTTCATGAGCCACCTCACCACTTCGCACCTCTGTGGTCAATGTCATCAGTATCACTGTCAGCTTCCTCATCCTCTTCATCCAAGGTTCCTCGAGTCAGGATTAAGTCAGAGGGGTCCAACACAGGAGATCCGCTCTCTAGAGTAAAAACACCCACCCATAAGTATATATGTCTCTCCACAAAAGTGATTCTGAATTAGTAACTGATTCTATTTTTTTTTTAGTACCAGGGATTAAACCTGGGGCATTAACCATTAAGCCACATCACCAGCCCTTTTTAACATTTTATTTAGAGACAGGGTCTTGCTGAGTTACTTAGGGCCTAAGTTGCCCAGGCTGCATTTGAACTCACTTTCCGAGCTACTGGGATTACAGGCGTGCACCACCATGCCCATTCAGTAACTGATTATACTCATAGGATGAAAGTGTTCATGATAAACATAAATGCAGGATTTTTTTTTTTTTTGGTACCGGGAATTGAACTCAGGGGCACTCGACCACTGAGCCACATCCCCAGCCCTATTTTGTGTTTCATGTAGAGACAGAGTCTCACTGAGTTGCTTAGCGCCTCACCATTGCAGAGGCTGGCTTTGAACTCGCGATTCTCCTGTCTCAGCCTCCCAAAGTGCTAGGATTACAGGCGTGCGCCATAACGTCCAGCCTAATTGCAAGATTTTGCTCCTCCTAAATGTATTGTTAAACACACTTGACATTTCTATAGCAGTTTAGGTCACCAAGTACTTTCATAAGCCCAGAGTGCAAGGAGTACCATTTTTTCAGTTGAAGAAAACCCAAGACACTTTTCTCAGGAGCAGCAGTGTTCTTTATCATTAGCTCACAGGTTGGATGTGGGTAATGGTCTTTCCTATGAAGACTAAAACATGTGAGCAGATCCAGTGCTGGTAGCTTAGGGTGAAAGTATGGAGTGTTAAGGAAGTCTCCTGGTGAAATATAGTAAGTCCAGAGAGGGTCTGAAAAAGATACAGGGTGGAATGATATAGGGAACAGGGGCTAGCTATTATTCAAGAAAGGTAGGGAAAATAAAACAATGGAAATTGTTTTAATACACTAATAGAGGTAAAATTTCCTACTCAGAGAAACCAATAAGGGCTGAGCCCCAATAATCAAAAGAAAGTCTAGGGCTGGGGTTATGGCGCAGTGGTAGCGTGCTCGCCTAGCACGCGTGAGGCACTGGGTTCGATCCTCAGCACCACATAAAAATAAAATAAAAGATATTCTGTCCACCTACAACTAAAAAATAAATATTAAGGAACAAAAAGAAAGTCTAATTAAGTATGTTGACAGGGATTCAGCCTGTGGAGGACAGTTTCTAAAGAAATCCTAAAACCACAAAAAGACATGATCATTCTTTCTTTAGGAGCCTATGTGGCTTTCAAGAGCTCAACTAAGGAATAAGGGTGGCCAAAGACAACAACATTGAGGGACACAAATCTCAAGGGACCTATGGCCCTGAAAAGATGATGACAAGATAGGCCGACAGTAAATGCTCATTTTGTGCCCAACTGAGAATTACCCAATTATACTGTGACTTTCCTCAAATGACCCACTGAAACTTCCTTAACCTTCAACAGCTTAGATGAATACAGCAGATCCTATGCAGCAGCAGATGTTAACATTTGCCCATTTCATGTACTCATGAGTGATTCTGAAGGACCCTGACACACAGAAATTCATGATTCTGAGGTGTTTGCTAAGGATGGCATAGATGAGTTCATGTTAACTGGTAAACCCAATTTCCAGCTCTGATTTTTTTCTACCAGACATCAACCAGTACTTTCACAAATAGAAACTGCACTGCTTTAACAAAGATATCACAGAAAAAAAAATGCCAGTATTGCTGATGCAAAGAAAAAATAAAAGTACATCCAACTTATTACCAAAATAAATAAATGGAGCATAATGTTAAAAAAAAAATCCACCCACGTTGGTTGCAGGATCCCACTGAGCTATGACACATTGTACCACTCACTTAGAGGGTGGTCTGGCAGTTTTTGTTTGTAAGTGGCTGAGCATAAACTTAGAAATCCCTAGATAGTCAATGATAAAACTAAAACTCACTCAAATAGCAAAAAACTCAGTAAAGTAGCAGGACAGAAAGACTAATATACAGAAATCAAACAGATACCAAATACACAAACATACACCAAATAGAAGACAGAATGGTTCAGAAAATCCCATTTTCAATAGTAACAAAGAAGATAAAACCTTTGGAATGAATTTAACAAGAAATATGTAACACATACTTGAGGAAAACTTTAAAACATTATTGAAAGACATCTGTCAAATATGAAAACATTTTTTGCTCTTGATAGGACTAGTCTCAAGATAATAGAAATGTGGGGCTAGGGTTATGGCGCAGTGGTAGCATGCTCACCTAGCACCCATAAGGCACTGGGTTCAATCCTCAGCACCACATAAAAATAAAATAAAGATATTCTGTCCACCTACAACTAAAAAATAAATATTTTTAAAAAGATAATAGAAATGAGCCGGGCGCGGTGGCTCAAGCCTGTAATCCCAGCACTTAGGGAGGCTGAGACAGGAGAATCGCGAGTTCAAAGCCAGCCTCAGCAAGGGCGAGGCACTAAGCAACTCAGTGAGACCCTGTCTCTACATAAAACACAAAATAGGGCTGGGGATGTGGCTCAGTGGTTGAGTGCCCCTGAGTTCAATCCCCAGTACCAAAAAAAAAAAAAAAAAAAAAAAAAGATAATAGAAATGAAAGTTCTTGCTGAATTAATGAATATAATACCAACCCTAATACCCTCCCCCCCAAAAAAGGTTTTTTAAGGGAGCTAGGCGAATTTCCATATGCAAAAGTGCATGTGGAAAAATAAACATAATAACTAGCTAGGAAAACACATGGGGAACTTGCCCTAGCAGATAGAGAAACATTTTATAAAATGGCTACATAATTAAAACAACATGGTACAGGTATATAAGTAACTACTGGAATAAAATATAGAGTTCAGAAACAGCCAAGAGCACATTGTACTTCAACATATCATACAGGTAGCATCTCAAATCACAGGCAGTGCAGATATACCTATTGATGAAAAAGAATGCACACAGAGGTGTACTTCATGCCATTGCCAGGAAGAAATCAAATTTAGAAAAAGAAACCATCTAAATACTGTAACAAACATGGATAAATTAATGTAGATTTAAGTAAATGTAGATTTTAATATAAATTTAAGTAAAGACTTCCTAACTAGGACTTAAATCCAGACACAACAAAAAAGAGAAATAGATTTGACTCCATCAAAAAAATAAATAAAAACTTTTGCATGATAAAATAATACCATGAACAAAGTCAAAGGATAACTGATAAAGAGAAAGTGCTTGCAACATATGTCACAGAAGATAGTAAATATTAAAACTAATGGGGGGCTGGGATTGTAGCTCAGTGGTAGAGCGCTTGCCTCGCATGCGTGAGGCACTGGGTTTGATCCTCAGCATCACATAAAAATAAATAAATAAAGATATTGTGTATATCTACAATTAAAAAAAAAACTGATGGGTGAACATTTGAAAATTAAGAGTACTTATATAGTCTCAAAGCATTACCCCACAAATTATTATTACAAAGGGAAAAATAATAGCTTAGTGATGAGAAGACTCTACTTCCTACAAGTAATCAAAATTAACACAACAAGTAATGGGTGACTCCTCACATGATATATTTAAAAAACACCACTTCTATTAGGGATTGCGAATGAGCAAACTACATGCATTTATTATTATGTCAAAATGAACCCAACAATTAAGTATAACTACAATGCACTAATAAAAACATTTTTTAAAAAACCCCACAATTTCACTACTACAAGGTCCTGCCATTAATTCATCACCTGAATCATATCATGAAGAAACACCAGATAAACCCAAATTGAAGGACATTCTAAAAGATAACTGTCCTATCTACTTAAAAACTGTCGGGGCTGGGGTTGTGGCTCAGTGGTAGAGTGCTCGCCTAGCGCGGGTGAGGCACTGGGTTCGATCCTCAGCACCACATACAAATTAATAAATAAAAATAAAGTTATAATAAAAATGTCAATCTTTAAAAAACAAAAAAAACTGTCACTGTCAGAGCTGAGGATGTAGCCCAGCCATAGAGAGCTTGCCTAGTGTGGATCATGCCCTAGGTTTGATGCCTAGCATTGAAAAAAAAAGTTAATGTCATGAAATACAAGAAAGACTAGGGGGCCAGGTGTGGTGGCACATGCCTGTAATCTCAATGGCGGGTGAGGCTGAGACAGGAGTTTCGCAAGTTCAAAGTCAGCCTCAGCAATGGCAAGGTGCTAAGCAACTGAGACTCTGTCTCTAAATAAAATACAAAATAGGACTGAGGATGTAGGTCAGTGGTCAAGTGCCCCTGAGTTCAATCTCCAGTACAAAAACAAAAAAAGAGACTAGGGAACTGTTCCAGACTAAAAAAATAGGCACATGAGAATTAACTGCAGTGTACATACAGGATTTTCTCCTGCTCTAAAGAGCAAATGGTGGGCTGGGCGGTGGCTCAGTGGCAGAGTGCTTGCCTGGCATGTGCGAGGCACTTGGTTTGATTCTCAGCACCACATACAAATAAATAAAATAAAGGTCCATTAACTGAGACAGGAGAATCACGAGTTCAAAGCCAGCCTCAGCAACAGCGAGGTGCTAAGCAACTCAGTGAGACCCTGTCTCTACATAAAACACAAAATAGGGCTGGGGATGTGGCTCAGTGGCCGAGTGCCCCTGAGTTCAAGCCCTGGTACCAAAAAAAAAAAAAAAAAAAAAAAGGTCCATTAACAACTAAAAAAATATTTTTTAAAAAAAGAGCAAATGGCTACATCTAAATAAGGCCTATATATGAAATAATAGTATTGTGTCAATATTAATTTCCTGATTTTTTATTACTGTGCAGATGTTATATGAAATAGTATCCTAGTTTTTAGGAAATAGACACTATTCAAAGAGCATCGGGGCTGGGGTTGTGGCTCAGTGGTAGAGCGCTTGCCTAGCATGCGTGAGGCACTGGGTTCGATCCTCAGCACCACATAAAAAAATCAATAAATAAAAGCATTGTGTCCATCTACAACTAAAAAAAATTTTAAAAATACAAAAAACCAAAGTAAGAGCATCATGTCTGTAACTTACTCTTAAATGATTCAGGAAAAATATATACTTATATAATATATAAAGCTATGTGTGTATATGTATACACACAGAGAGAAACAGAATAAAAAGTAAATGTAGAATTTTACACTTTAGGAATCTTATTGAAAATTTTGGGCAATTATTTGTTGTTGTTCATGCAATTTTTCTGTAGATCTAAAATTAGGTCAAGATAAACTGAAAAAAGAATTTGAGAAGGGGGTTAAAATTGTGCTCCCCCCCATCCCCGCCAAAAAAAAAGCCACAGAGGACATCAGTTATCATGCCAAAGAAAAGGAAAAAAAAATCAACAACTTCCTAAAGGAGAAACTAAGCGCTTTAAGTGCTAGAGATCTGGTATAGATTCTAATACAGTTTTCAGGTATTTGCCTTTCCAAGCCATTTGTAAATAAATATCTCCATATCTCCATCATCCTTTTCCCTTTCTCCCTCTCATATAGATGTATTCCTGCTGAGTAGAAATAAGTCCATCCTCCTTTTACTTCTGATACCAAGAGCTCCTCTGATACCTTTGGCAGTCCCTGTGTCCAAGGATACAGAGCCCATATCTTTCCGAAGGCGATCCAGTTGTTCTTTCTGCTGTTCACTCTGTGCACTGGCCTATATATAGGGGAAAATGTCATCATATTAAAAGAGGATCCCTGTTAAGGTGGAAGCTCAATGGCTGAGTGTGGGCTTAATGTACATGAGGCCCTGGGTTCAATCCCTAGCACCAAAAAACAAAACTGAAGAGGAGCTGTATAGTCAGCCTTTTTGTTGCTGTGACCAAAAGCCCTGACAAGAACAATTTTAAGAAGGAAAACTTTATTTTGGGGTTCACAGTTTCAGAGGTCTTAGTACACAGCAGGCCAACTCCATTCCTTGGGGCTCAAGGTGAGACAAAGACTAAGGCAGAAGAGTTTGATGGAGGAAAGTGACTCAGGCCATTCCAACATGGAAGTAGAGAGAGCTTTACTCAACAAAGACAAAATGTATAACCCAAAAGGCATGCCCTCTATAACCCACCTCCTCCATCCACACCCTACCTGTCCACAGTTATCACTCAGTTAATCCATATCAGCGTATCAATGCACTGATTAAGACTCTTCTAACCCAATCATTTCACCTCTAAATTTTCTTGCATTCTCACATATGAGCGTTTAGGGGATACTTAATCTAAGCCATAACAGGAACCAAATTAGATGCCAGACTTCTAAGTGGAGATAAAAAATCATACAATACTAGAAGCAAAAAGGGATGGCTGACCTAGGGACAGAAACACTGAATGCTGTGGGCCCAGATAGTAGCATAAATTCAGACTAGGGTGTTCTATAGGCTGGATTAGAGGATTCAGATATTAAGACACAGACACATGTCCAAAGAACCACCAAGTAAACTTAGCAAGAAGACTCAGTGATGAAGGACCCCACGTAGTCTCTTAGGGCAGGATATTGGCCATTAAGAAGAGTTGTTAGGGCTGGGATTGTAGCTCAGTGGTAGAGCGCTTGCCTCGCATGCATGAGGCCCTGGGTTCGATTCTCAGCACCGCATACAAAGCAATAAAATAAAGACATTGTGTCCATCTACAACTAAAAAAATATTTAAAAAAAAAAGAAGAGTTGTGAGCCACCTCTCTTTTCAAAGGCAAAATTTTACAAACATCCTTTAAATTTATGTTGGAGTAGGGATGGAGGTAGGGGATAAGAAGGGCTTATTAGTATATGCAACAGGAAAAATCTCATTTTAAAAAATTCTAATACAAAAAAACATAACTAAGGGACCTTTATGCAAAAAAAAAGAAAAAAAAAAACACACACACAACATAAACACAAATTTACCAATTTAAATTAAGTATTTAAAGCCTGATGCAGTGGCCTGCACTTATAGTCCCAGTTACATGGAAGGCTGAGATGGGACGATTGCTTGACACCAGCCTGGGCAACATGGTGAAACCCTGTCTCAAACAAAACCAAAACAACCAAAAAAGACTAACAAGGGTTAAAAGATAGATACACTGAAATTTTATTAGTCAATTATACCTCAATAAAGTTAGAAAAATAAAAATAAGTTAAATAAGAGATACATGATAGCCACCACCCCCCCCCAAAAAAAGGCATTTATGTCAGGAGGACTAAAGTAAATTATTGTTTTCCTGTGTTTTTTTTAAAAAGATAGTGTCTCATGTTGCCCAGACTAGCCTAGACTACTGAGCTTGAGCAATCCTCCTGCCTCAGACTCCCCAGTAGCGTGGCCTACAGGTGTGTGCCAAGGCACCCCAGATTCAGGTTATTTTTTAATGGCCCTAAAATACACAGTCTCTTTTCTTTTTTTGTCACCAGGGATTAAATCCAGGGGCACTTAAACACTGAGCCACATCTCCAGCCCATTTTTTTTTTGAGACAGAGTCTTGCTACATTGAGCAGGGCCTAAGTTGCTGAGGCTGGCTTTGAACTTGCAATCCTCCTGCCTTGGCCTCCCAAGCTGTGGGAATTACAAGGCATGCGCAATCGTGTCTGACAAAAACAACCTCTTGTCTTACCAATGATCTCTTCAGACGTTCATATTCAGGACGATACTCCCTGGAAAAAGAAACAAAAATTTCTTTGCTTAATAATCTAACCTGCCTGCCCCAACCCCTATCTCTTGTATTTTCCTAAGACTCTCTCATAAGATCTGACTTCACTGAACATCCAATGTACCGTGTCTTAAGTCACTGAGTCCGTCCCTATGGAATTTAAAGCCAAGGTGCCAGCCCCATGCTGAAAACCCAGGACAGAAACAAACTCCTGACCACTAGGCTACAAAGCTTAGCACTGGGAAGTCCAGGACTGAGGAGCTTAACATTCATTTGAAGTAAATGTGTGAGATGGGTAAAAGACGACAGGCCTGTTTTGCTCAAGAAGTCCAATGTATAACAAAGAGATATACCTGAGCCACAACCATGAAAAGAGTCTATCCTGAGGCTTTGATAAAACACACACACCCTTGTCTGATGAATCAAAATAAAAAGTCTGAAACTGACAATGTGGTTATGTGGTTGTTGGGATCTCACAATATATGAAGCCAAAGGTGAATGCTAACAAGCAGCCTAACAGGCCACAGCCCTAAGTATATAGGCGCTCTGACTCTAATTTCTTTTAGGTAAATGAAATTCAACTACTAACAATGACAATAATTGTAACAACCATTTATTAGGAAATATGCTTATAATGTTAACAATTGTGCTAAGGATTTATACTTATTTTCGCAAGTAAATCTCACAGTAACTAGTGCCAAACCCAGCCCAATACCTGTCTTCATAAATGTTTTCCATGAAGACAGCACTGACCATTTATAAACTATCTCTGGATGCTTTTGTCCTACAATGGCAGAAGTGATTAGTTGCCCACAAAGCCTAAATTATTTACTAACTGGCTCTTTATAGAAAAAGGCTGGTGACCCCTGCCTCTTAATCAGCCAATACAGTAGAGATATTATATTTCTATTTTTTTAAGAAGTTAATGGAGATTTCTGACTCCTAGGTATGATCAGCTCCAGTACATATAAGCAAGGCAAAAATACTGCATATATGATAATGCTTTGCCTAGCAAAACTTGCTATCATCAGATTTGTCGGTTACTTAAAATGTCATTATTAGAATTTTCCTTCATCCTCACCTTTCATATTCTTCTGCAGCACTGGTGACTTGCACAAAGAGTTCATCGAAGCCAGTACCCACAACAGCAGAGACACCCACCACCTGCCAAAAAGCATCATAAATACCGCTGAGGAAACTACCGTATACTTTTAAATGGTGTGCACTATTTCATTCAAATATCATAAAACTGTCACAACAAGTACCAGGACTTATGATTTATTCCCTAACAAACCAAATCAAATCTCTGATTGCTTGGCCAATCAACATACTCTGCAACCGATACCCACTTTAGCTTACATAAATCTTATCTTTCCTTCAGAGCATACCTCTAATGCTATGCCCTCAAAAGTTGCTCATTTTGATCTGTCCCCTCAAAGAATCAGGCCCAACTGCCCAATTTTTCCTAAGGCATTTACCACAATATAACATATATTATAATTCTGTGTAAAGCCTTCTATCCTAAACTAGACCCAAAACCCTCTGATGGTAGGGTTCTTATTTACCTTGTAAACCTCCACAGATTTTTGTGTCTTGTTTTTGTGGTGCTGAGGATCGAACCCAGGGCCTCATGAATCCACATGGTAGGCAAGAATTCTACCACTGAGCTACTTCCCCAGCCCACGACCTCCAGTTTTCAATAAACAATGCTTTAAAAGTTATTTTTCAGAAGGTAATGAACTTCTTTTCTAAACTAGCTTCAAAGCCAGTTCTGTAGGTTTAGAGTTAATTGAAAAGACTGTCAGTAAGATCTAGAGGTAGAATTTACCCTGAGGGAGCTGTAAAACTCATCTAATACTAGGCTCATCGAGCGAGTCAGGTTACTGACGTATGTAGTTTCTTGATTCAAGGCATCTTGGAAAGCTTCAAAATCCTGCATCCATTCCACTGCAAAGCTGTGATCAATGATGTCGGTCTGTACCAGAAAGAAATCAACTATTAGCAACCACAGATGAGGTTACATACCGTATAATGGCAAAATTATTTTTTCAATCAAGTGGTGACAACAAAGAGCATATCATCCATGCATTTTCTTTCTCTGCCTCCATTTCCTCTTCTAGTGAAACAAGCCAAAGGGAAGTACTATTTTAGCTGATACTTCCAATAGATTGGTTGTGCTTCACCTATTTACACAGTCCTGACTCTGAGGAATTACCTAAACACTACTGGTATGGGGCTACTCTATCCCAAAATCATTCTGGATAAGAGCCAGTATCATAAATATTCATTCCATTTGACTGAATCCATTTCCTAGAAGTGCCTATGATCTGGTTTCAGTGAAACCTGCATCTGCCCTCCAGGACCTAAATAATCCTTCTCACCCATCCAAACCTCCTAAAAACCACAAGGTTCTGATGAAGAACATGTTGAAATCAAAACAGGGAAGATCTACTTACTTTGTTCATAACCACAATGAAAGGCAGTTTGGTTTTGTACAAGATGCTGAAATCAAACATTGAAAGAGAATTAATAAAAGCACTTAAGCTCATGCTTGCCTGGTGTCAGTCTGTTGGGACTAAGTAAAGAGAAGGAGAATGGATGCAGACTCAAAAACAAGGTATTTACATAGTCTCTTGCAGAAGGAAACAACCAGCAATGTCAAGCAAACAGCAATAACACATACACACACTCATTCTCACTCAGAGTAATAATGCATTGCTATTGATCCTATTAATTGTTTACCAGATAATTGTCTTTTTGGTTTGCAGGGAGCAAATGCACATTTATTAATACCTTATTATGGTCCAGCCACTGTGCTAAGTACTTTTACATGTACACTCCTTTAACTCCTAGTGCCATGAAATATATATAATTTTTAAATTGTTATTCACATCTCAAAGCTGGGGAAGAAACTTTAAAATGTTGTGTTACACATTAAAAATTTTTAAATATTTTATGCCAGTTTTATTGAGGCACAACTGTCAATTAAAATTATACATACTTATGTGTGCAAATAATAAAATACAGGGAGAGAGCAGATCTTTCTTATTTATTTGTTTATTTTTACAGTATTGTAGGGAGAACCCAGGGACTTTTCAGGGCTCTGCCACTGAGTTACACTCCCAGTCCCTGTACTGTTCTGATCTACGTATACACTGTGAACAGATTATCACAATTAAGCTAATCAAATAATTCTATTTTAAACAATTGGTATGAAAATGAAATAATGCTATTAATCCTAAGATTTCTATTTGGATCAGAATTTCTTGCATACAACAAGAATGGACACTCCTACTCATTATCAGAACAGACAAATGTTGGTAGAGGGCTTCTATGTAGTTCCAAAACTAAATTCTCTCAGCTTTTATAATGATCTGCCTTATTCCTCAGCCTTAATGCACTGACATAATCTAGTGAGCATGTCTTTCCTCTCCTAATGGTATAGCATCTGCAGCAAACCTATGCATTCTGGAATTATAAAAAAACCTTTTCATTTATAGTATCTCCTCGTGCTATCATTTCCCTCTACCTACTATAACATGAGAACACAATTCAGATCAGAAGGCTCATTATCTATTCAGACTTGGATTTCATTCAACTGGGAGCAACTACCCAAAGTTTGGAGCAACTACCACAACTTTCAGATACACCACGTATTTCTGTAACAAACAGGGGAGGAAGATAAGAAGGAGCTGAGAGAGAATGCTAATAGCACATGTAACTCTTTTGTCTGACCTGGCCCCTGTTCACAGCCACTCAACTGAGCAGAAAAATCTAAATAAGCACAAATCCAGGGATAAATAACCAGGACTTAGAAACAGAAAGGCAGAAGGGTAGAGGAGGCCACATACTTTGATGGAACACTGTGCCCACCAATAATCAGTTACCTGCAGGCATACAGCATATTTGACATGAAGGTCACTGGGTTAGTACTTCTTGATGTGTCCATTACATAGATGACAACTGTTGGGAATGAGGATGCCTAAAGCCACAAAATAAAGCCTTGGTCAGAGAGCTCACTACCTAACCCCATACTTTTTTTTCTTTTGGCAGTACTAGAGATAGAACCCAGGGATGCTCTACCACTGAGCTACATCCCTACTTTAATTTTTATTTTGAAACAGAGTCTCACTAAGTTGCCCAGGCTTGCAATCCTCTTATTTCATCCTCCCAAGTGGCTGGGATTATAGGCATGGGGGCTCTTTACCTATCTACATCAGCAAGGGAGAATCACTTTGGGCAGAGCACACAGAGCTTCTACAATTCCCTCAGATACAGTCCCAGGCAATTAAGTAGATGCTAAGTCAGCCTAGCTCTCTAGCTATTCTCATCAACAAGACCAGAATACTTACCAGGGCCTCAGTGATGATTGTCCCAGAAGCTGACCAGGTGAATACCTCAATTTGTCCAGGTGTGTCGATCAACACATATCTATGCCAAGAAAGACCATTGAAGAAGTGTTATACTTGTACATTGTTAAAAGATATCCCATCGCATAAAATAAAAATAAAAAGACCATTATCTGGTGATCCAAGACCAGAGTAACTTTTGTACCAAGTTTAATTTCCTGCCACAGCCCTTAACTAATAAGGCATACCACATTCCCCCAGACTTTGTTCCATGTCTAATATTCATGCTAATGAACAGGAGCAAAAGACTATGAAGTGCTGCAAAAGATCAAAGGAGAAATTGATAATTACAGAAATACATCACATTAGTAAGAGATGCAAATCAAGAAGGTAAATCTCTTGGGTAACCATCTGGTTGCTTGGGAATGGGAGGCTGTCAGGGAGGGAGAGTGAGGATGCAGGAACAGAGATGTAGAATACGAAGCATATTCTTGAAGTCTCAAAAATGTTCTAAAATTGAGTATGATGAAGGCTGCACAATTCTGTGAAAAAGTCACTGCATTATACACTTGAAAATGGATGAACTAGGTAATACGTGAGTTGTATTCCAATAAAACTTTTTGTTTTGTTTTGTTGGCATCAGGGAATGACTGAACCTCGGGGTGCTTAATCACTAAGTCACATCCCCAGCCCTTTTTACTCCCCCCGCCCCGCCAGAGTAGGACGCAGGAGTTTATTGAAGGGATAGGGAAAGGGAACACTCAAGGGAATAAGTCCTCTCAGAGAGAGGGACAGTGTGCCTCTCTTGCACTCCAGTTTCATTGGGAATCCCAGAGAAGTTTCCAGAGGTCCACCGCTTGACTTTTGTTTTTTGTTGTTGTTATTCTTTCTAGCCTTTTTACATTTTATTTTGAGACAGGGTCTCAATAAGTTGCTTAGGGCCTGAGTTGCTGAGGCTGGCTTTCAATTTGTGATCCTCCTGCCTTAGCCTCCCGAGCCACTGGGATTACAGGCATGTGCCACCATGCCTGGCATAAAGCTGTTTTTTAAAATGGGCAAATTGAGCTGGACACGGTGGCTCACGCTTGTAATCCCAGCACTTTGGGAGGCTGAGACTGGAGAATCTCAAGTTCAAAGCCAGCCTCAGCAACAGCGAGGTGCTAAGCAACTCAGTGAGACCCCCTCTCTACATAAAACACAAAACAGGGCTGGGGATGTGGCTCAGTGGTTCAGTACCCCTGAGTTCAATCC